>BMAW01078505.1:25199-36732 GCA_019974015.1 Nephila pilipes | reverse complement strand
TTACTGTCTGTTGGATATGGTTCTGTCTCAAAGGCTCACAATCTCTTCGTCTCACAACATTTGAAGTGTATCCGTGCACAAATAAATGAGTTCCATCACAAAAAAACTACTTTCTTCCAGTCGTCAGCAGTCCATGATTTGTACTTTTTTGCCCATGATAAACATTTTTTATTCATGTTAGAAATTAAAATTGTTTTTTTGTTGGTCTCCTTGCCTTACGACCGTTGTACAGAAGCGTGTTCTAAACGTGTTTTCCTTCGATTAATTATGCTATTTCTTATTAGAATTTTATCAGTTTTCGGAAGAGTTTTCCGCTTGCTCCCTTAACTTCCTTTCCTTCTTTGAGGGACTGATCCGCATTCTTTTAATAAAGTTAGGATTCTTGAAGCACTTGATTAGTCTACACCAACCGTAGATGCTATTTCTCTAATTAACATAAAAGTGTGATCATTGAGAGCTATAATTTTAGCACGCTTCCTCCGAATTATATCCATTTTTGAACGCGTGAAAGAAAGAGGGAGCAAACACTAACAACTAACTGCCACACTGAAAGTCTCACAACTGAAGAATAGGTAAATAATTCTACATTAAAACGAGTTAGGTCAATCAGTCACACCCACTCAAAGCATACAAATTCGGTTTGAGGTGGTTTACGCTCAGTCTAAGTAGATAAAATCGGTTTGAAATGGTTTTAGACATATCTATTAAGAAAAAAAATAGCATGTCGTAATTAATTTGCACAGTATAATAGATGTCTCTCCCTTCCCTGAACTCCATCGTATTATCAATAAAGGACAAGTTTCTGTGTTTATTGCTTGCTATCTTTACCACGACTGACTACATGATTTAAGTAAGTTTGGAAATATCTCTGAAAAAGCAAAGCCTAAAACATACACACACACACACATATATATATATATATATATAAACATTATTGAGAAATAATACAAAAATATAATAAGTCGACTTCTACACACACACGCACATATGTGCGTGTGTGTGCGTGTGTGTGTGTGTGTAAAAGCCGACTTATTATATTTTTGTATTATTTCTCAATAATTTTTCAATTCTTTTTGAGAAGCAGACAGGATAAGAAAGCATTGTAAATAATATAAACTTAAAAGAAATAACTTCCTTTCCTTTTTAAAATTTTGATTGAAAGTACTCATAGTACACACATATTAGTTCTAAGAATATTTCTTTGATTACATTTCGTATCTTACACGCTCAATTTCAAGAATTTTTATTCTACGACACTAACAACAGCTTGTGGCATGTTTAAATTTAATATCCTTAAATTAGATCAAGTAGAAACTGCCCGAAATTAAATGTTCGAAGACAAGATTACTTTTTTTTATGTTGAAACTATTATCTGAAAGTAAAATAAGAACATTTTGTAAAATATTTTGACCGAACTCTTTATTCAAGCAGGTAATTTTTTCAGATACCGCTAAGTTTTTTACACTTATTATTTCATATTTGTTTTCATTTTTTCCCTCACTTTCCTTAGAAAATATATTTTATTTTAATAAGTATTTTTTCATTTAAGAATTGCATAAATGTTTATGCTCTTTTGAGGAGAAATTCTTATTTTAATATCTTAAAAAGAATTTTTTTAAAAAAAACTAGTTCGAAAGATGATGCATTTATAGAATCAAGTTAAAACGTTTGCTACTTATCCTGTTTTTATTCCTGCTTCTTGTTATTTCAATTTCCCAATTCAAAGGTTTATGATTTAAACTTATTTTTTTCTTAATCATAAAGTACACTTTTTATAACTTTAAACATTGTTATTTTAAAAAAAGTCATGAAACATTGATGGAAATGGCGATTATTGAACGCATTCAATTATTCCACAAATTTAATGTCACATATTTTGAATTAGAATGAAAAAGATAGTGAAAGAAATAAAATAAAAACGTTGTTTCTGGATGTTATTACTATCGTTGGGTATGTTTCCACATAAATAATTTAAGTAGAAAATCAAGTAGGAAAAATGATAATAATTTCACACACACGCACAAGATAAAGCAAAAATTATAGGCTACCGTTTCAAAAGATTTTATAATTTCATTAAATTTTTGGTGCTCTTTAACTTATATTAAAATATGCATAATGGTGATATATCAATCCTTAGATTAAAAATATAGCTTTTTTTAACGAAAAATTTATGTTTTTGCTAAAATTTTAAAATCTACCAGTTTTTGTGAAAATTTTTTTTATCTTAACAGCAAGACTATTTGAGCGCGTAAAGTAGCAACAAATTATTTAAGAAATCATATGTATCAACATGATCTATGTTGATAATATACCGATAAACATATTTTTGTATTAAAAAGTTTTTAACTGCGTACATATAGTGAAGTTTCTGAATATCTTTACTCAAATATTGAATATTTTAAAACCATAACTACTTTTACAAAGATAAATGTTTAATCTTGATATATACTCGTATATATATTTCTTACATAAAAGTTTGTTCAATATTTGAAGAAAGTGGAATTTATGATGTGCGTATATTTTTATATTTTTGTGTTCATGTGTACATTTCATATATTTACATTTGATGCAATGTGTCATTTTATAATAATCAAAAATATATCTTCAATCCCAATATTTAAATAGGTGGGACATGTGGAATATTTTGATGTGAAGGCTTAAACAGAAAGCTGATACAGTTTTCCCTTCAGTTCATGGCAAAATTGATACAGTTGAGTCACTTTATCTTTTCTTTGCTACATTCTGATAAGAACTTAGAAAGAAAAAAATGTTTTCTTTCGAAGACTTAGTAAAAAGAGGGAACTAAATTTACGTTTTAGCATTTTTGCAAAAACGCTGTCTTGTTTATAATAAAAAAATAAATACTACCAATTATTTTTATTTTACTTGGTAAACTAAAATAGAAGGAAAAAATACATATCTTGATTACGAATAATTCCTTTTATTTATACAAATAAAAGCTAGAGAATAACATAACAAATAAGGAGAAAGGTGAAATATTCTTAAATTCTTCATAATTTAGTTGCAAATAATAAATATCTTTGTATAACTTTGTAAGGAATATATAATTTTTGGTTTAAATTGATACAGAGAATTTTACAAATAACAGTAACAAGAAGGATGTTTTTTTTGTAGAATAATAGCTGAATGAATAATAAGTCTACGTATCTCTCTCTCTCTCTCTCTCTCTCTCTCACACACACACACACATATATATATATATATATACACTCATAGACAAAAAAAAATAGCGCACCAAGAAATAATTGCGGGATCGTAACGAAACTTGATATGAAGGTACATGTCGGGGAGATATGCAAATGATTAGAAATGCAGCGTGATGGCGCAATACGTATAGCCGATAGAGGGCGTTTAACGTCGTTCTCCGAGGAGTATAAAACAGGAAACCAAAGCTTACTTGAGTGTGCTGAATCGTTTACAAAGGAAGAGCTGAGGTAGGTATGCCGTTTTCGAAGACAATATGAGCAGCTGTCGCAGTTTGAGAGGGGGAGAATCATCGGCATGATGGAAACTGGGTGGTCAACTAGGTCAGTAGCTCATCAATTAGGCCGCTCTGATTGTGTTGTGAGGAGGTGTTGGGACCAGTGGATCCGAGAGATGTCATTTACACGAAGACCATGCTCAGGACGCCCTCGACAGACCAGTCGTCGAGAAGACCGCCACATCGTAAGAAATGCACGCGTACAGCCAACTGCTTCATTGGCCGTCATCCAGGCACAGGTAGCACCTTCCCTAGGGGTCCCTGTGTCTTCTCGAACCATACGAAGTTGTCTCGCTGAATGACATTTGGGATCGCGGCGCCCATTACATGTGCTGCCATTGACGCCCATCCATCGACGCCTCCGTTTGGAGTGGTGCCGCGCACGAGGAAACTGGACTGCAGTGGAATGGAACCGGGTCGTTTTTAGCAACGAATCCAGATTCAATCTCAGCTGTGATGACAATCGTGTTCGTGTATGGAGACTCAGTGGTGAACGCCTCAATCCTGCCTTCGTTTTACAGCGACACACAACTAGTGTGATGGTATGGGGTGCCATTGCCTACATACACGGTCATCCCTAGTATTGATCCGTGGCACCATGACAGCCCAGTGGTATGTCCATGACATCCAGCAACCACATGTGTTGCCACTCATGCAATGGCTCCCAGGAGCCATTTTTCAACAAGACAATGCTCGGCCTCACACGGCAAGGGAAGGCGGTACTCTTCCTTGACCTGCCCGATTCCCAGATTTGTCTCCAATCGAGCATATCTGGGATCATTTGGGACGGCAAGTTGGGCATGCATCGAGTTTGAACGAACTAGGGGCAAGGTTACAGCAAATATGGAATGAAATGTCCCAAGACATACAGAACTTGTATGCCTCAATGCCCGATGGTATCGCATCGTGCATTCGCGTTACAGGGGGTTCAACAGGGTATTAAATCCTCCGTTCCTTTGCCTTTTTCTCTGAAATAAATGATCCCTTTTCTTTGATTTTCTAATCATTTACTTATATTAAAGTAGTCATTACGTATGTAAAATTTCGTTTCATTTTGGTGACTCCTTCTTGGTGCGCTATTTTTTTTGTCCATAGTGTATATAATACATATATGAAATGATAAAGCTACATACATGAACAAGCCATGTTAGTCATTAAAAAACATAAAGAAAAATCAAAAGTATGGAAATAAAATAATAAAAATGCTGTCACAGGCTGTGAAATACAATGCGTAGTTATATGTGTATTTATAAGATCCAAACCACCCTACTCAGCTATTACTTTATAATTAAAAAAGGTAAATTATCAAAAATCAAAATGATCATATCATAAAAATTATAATACTTCCAAAAAAAAAGAGAGAACAAAAAATAATTAATAAAGGTTATCATCTAAAAATAAAACTGACAGATTTCAAAAGCAGAAAAAGAACTATAATAAACAAAATATAGAAGATAACTATTATCTTACTGAAAAAAAAAGAAACACTTAAAACCATTTTTTCCCGATAACTGGCAAGATGGAAGCAGTTCGATAGACAGAAAATTAATAGAATATTCAGTAATTTCATCCACATATGAAACTTATAATAAATAGTTATTAGAAATAATTTAAATGAAACAAAAGTAAATAATATTCAAACATTTTAAGAAATATTTCAAAAATTATTAGCATAAATAATTTATTCTAAATTATAATTTTTATATTTTAAATTGGTTTTCAGAAAATTCATCAGAATCAAGAAGACAATTTTTCTATAAAAATTAGTTATATTATTTTATTTTTACTAATTAGTTTATGACTAATTTCTTATTTCATAGAATGTAATTATAAAAAGTAATTTCTAAAAATTGAAATACTAATATAACTATTCCAAAAGAAGACCTTAATCATAAAAATTTATAATTATCCCTTTCATCTCGCATAAAAATTTTCTATTACTTCACTATTTTACTATTATTTATCTCATAAATATTACTATTACTTGAGTTCAGAAATTACTATATAACTATTATTTAATAAAGATATCGCTGGCCACTTTTCTCTATTGCTTCTTTCGCCTCTGCTATCGTGAGTTCTTTGTTATACTATGTAGTTGCTTTCTCTCTGAATATAGTAGTGTATTTTGATTATACATAAAATGTCAATATCTAAAAGAATAGAGAGTTTTAAGTACTACATTACTGCTGATGTCTGTTCCAATACATTATATATATATATATTTATTATCTGTCTAAATTTTATTTATCCACACACACACACACACACACACATATATATATATATATATATATGTGTGTGTGTGTGTGTGTGTGTGTGTGTGTAAGATATTTTACTAAAATTAATTCATTTTAAGACTTTTTGCACAAACCAACATACCTGCTCCGAAATTTCTGGAAAGTTTAATTTCTTATTTAAATTGATGTCACACACTCTACATGTACTCAAGTTGTGTTGGAGAAATTCTCTTTTGACGACGAGGAGTTTTCTTTACTTTATATTTCAACCTCTAAATTTCCTCGCCAAGGAGAGCGATCCAGTTCAATTAAATTTCAGAGCTTACATTATTTCGCATGAAAGTACTTAAACGAGACCAGGTTTCGAGTCCCTGCATCGATTTGATTATGACCGAGCTAGAACTAATTACGTAACTTTTAGTCTTCTTGAATTCTTTAGACTGAAATAATTTTGAGACTTTTAACGTACACTGCTCAGAAAAATTAGAGGAACACGTGGTTTTAACGAAAATATGTAAATACTTACAAAGATACTTATTATCAAATATTCATAATTATAAACGTAAATAAATAGAAGGAAAAAATGAAGAAGAAAACTTCATATGCAAATCAGTGTTCATGATACCAAAAACAGGGAAAAGGATAAAAGTGAAGAAATCGTGATTTCTCATAGGCTTCTTTTTTTCGCTAGTCTCAGCTGAGAAATTCAATTATTTAGCTTCTGTTTTGAGAAAAGGTGAATTGAAAATACACACAGGGTCACAGGGGGCTGAGTATCGAGATTGATTACAATGGAATTGAGATCAAGTGTTATTTACTAACGAGTCTGATTCCGTCTGGAATGTGACCAGTTTTGGTATGGAGAGAAAGAAGCGTTCGAAATAACATCACATTCCTTCCGTAAAAATCGCATTCAAAATGAGGTGGGTTGATAGTATTGTCTGGAATCTACATTCGTGGACATGAGGGTCTGCACATCATTCGGAATGACAATTTAACGAATCAAAGGTATGCAGACGAGATACTGAGAGGTTATTTCGTACCTTTCTCTGCAACATTGTTGATCCCTTTATTTAAATGGACTATAATTCCAGGTCTCATACAACAAATCTTGTAGAGAATATGCTTTAAGCTCAAGATATACAACTATAAAGTGGCTAGCATGTTCTGATTTAAATCCGATATTATATGCATGGGAACACGCTCGGACGAAGTTTTGCTGCAAGACCTAGGCCCGAGTAGCCCTTCCACTTCAAAAACGATGAAAATATAGAAAAAATAGGTAATCTGGTTCGATCTGACCATCGGTTAAGTATTCGTGTAATTGCTGTGACTATAGAATCGGCGAAGAACCCGTATGGCAAATTTTCCAACCAAGACAATGCGCCGACTCATTCTACATTGTCTGTCAAGAGTTTTCCAGCCAAGTACAGCATCCCAATGTTAGACTATCCGCCTTATTTGCCGGATCTAACACCATGCAACTTTTATCTATTTCCTGAGGGTATATCTGCATTAAAACGATCAAGATTTGATTTCTTTGAAGTTGTGAAAGAGATATCGGTACACGTCCTGAAGGAGGGGACAAAAAGACTTCCAGCATTGTCTCGAACAATGGAGAGTTGTAGGGATAGAAGAGGGGATATTGAAGGGGATAATAAGTAAATATTTATGGCAATAAAATAAAATGTTTCACAGAGCCAGTCTCATTGTTTAATAGCCACACCTCGTAAACATCTCACATCATTTCCAAGAAATACTTTCTTGTCATTTACTAGTGACCAAATTGCTTTTTGCCGGGGAGTATCTTTCATGTTCTTTCCATCATTTGGAAAAATTAAAACTCCCAAATAATTTTTGTACGTTATTTTCTGTATCACGTTTCTCTACATGTGTACTTTCCATTTTATGCTCATGCATTGCTGTCTGCATAATTTTCTTAAACTTTTTTGCTTTGCGAACTTCCTGAAGGTCAAGAAAGATAGAAGAAATGTATAACTTTTCGTGATAACTATGTACCAAAGACTTAGGAATAATAATTAAGACTAAATTTTTACTAAAAAATCCAAACAGGAAGTTAACACTTTCTGAAAATTTATTAAGTTAAAGTATCAGCTCCGATGTCCTTTTCGTCATTTGATCATGGTTTAAAATTGTATGGCCCGTAATCAGTAACACTAGTGTAGCTCGAAAGCGACATTGATTTAAGTTAAAATCAAATACAGACATGTTTTTTACAATTTTCTAAAATTATCAAATTAACATTTGATCTGAAATAAAGCCTTTATTTTTGTATATGCTTTTAAAATAAAAATGTTTGATTGATCCAAAATCTGAAGGAAAAAAAAAACATTTTCAAAAGCTGCTATAATTTTAGAAAATTCTGCGAAGACATTTATAACCATAAAATCAGGAATATATATTGTTCTCGAAACTGTTTTGTTGCAAGAGTTCTGACTACTAACTGACTTGGGAGTAAGCCCATCTTAATCGAAATGATATATTAAACCAGAGTTCCCCAATGCAATGATATTTAAATGAGGAATGCATAGTATGTCAGTGATTATGCATCTCTAAGTGGAAAGGATGCTTAATAATGATACTGGTAGGGCAGACATTTGTCATAAAATCATATATTCGTTCTTTCCACAGATATAAATCGCACCTCAAAAAGGAATGGGGACTTCGTACTTGAAGACTTTTGAAAATGCAAGGATGTCTAAAGAAAGAATAAATTATATAAATTGTTTTATCAGTGAAACATAACACTATTTTACTATATCATATTTTACTATATTTCTAATAATTTTCCTAGTTATGTTATTGAAGTAAAGGAACAAAATCAGGTATGTTCTCGAATAAAAGCCAAAAAAATAAAAACTTCTTGTCTTACAGATCCATGCATCAAAAGTATAATATAGATGGAGAAACTAGAGAAATTCAAATTTAAATATAAGGAATAGTATTTATGCAAATGCATAAATATGATATCGAAAGTTTTTATTTGTGTGTGTGTCTGAATATCTATGAATAATTAAGTGAAACGCTTAAGTCAGAAGTGTTTATTTGATGAAGATCCGTTTTAATTACTGACACTCTTGAACAGTATAATGGACTATTGGTAAGTGATCTTGTAATAAACTTCTGTTATTTGATCAATAGAAGCAACAAATTTTCGCTATGTGCTAGTAAGAGAATTTTTCAATATGTATTATTCCGGGATTACGAATGTTCGGATTGTAGAAAAGGAACTTATATTACTCTTTGATGTACTATAAGCCTAACTTCAGGCAAATAAATTATGGTATTTCTTTTGAAACTAAGAATATTGATAAAGTTGAGCAATGCCAATTTTATCGTCTCATAAATTTAAAAAAAAAAATGCCTCTTTATGGAGTTATTCACACTTAACGCTAGATCTCAAGTGATACCTTTAGTACATTCTCTTCAAAGAAATCATAGAATAGAGGTAGGAAACTTATTATATATTGGGTCATCAAGGTCGGCCTTCTAAAGAAATTTAAATTATGCAGAATTTCTTATATTTTTATCAGTATACCCTTTTCAGTTAACAATAAAATAAATTTAAATGTTTGTTGGGATCATTCCAAGCTTAGTCATAGAAGTGTTTCTAAATAAAGTATTTAAGTGCAAATTCTAATTAGAAGTAATGTATATTCATATGTTAAGCTGTAATTTTATTAATGTATGCATTAACTACTCTGTATTTTTTCTGTCTAAATTGCGTGGTAGCTCTGTTTTAAGCCTTTGAACTTTACGATCAGGAATGTTCATGATTAATTGATTTTAATAACGTCGCATTGATACTCAATGCGATGGCTATTGGTGACGGACCTCGCAATTTTGAACCTCGGACAATTGACGAGAATGCCTAAACTGGCACCCTTTCTCCAAATTTTCATACCATCTTAACAGGAGAACATTGTACTTCGATATAGATTTATAGAGCGTCAGCCTCACTACACAACAGGTCTTTAATAGTATATGTTCTAAAAACCACAACTTGATTCACGAATACCAGATCATGACTACTCAACTACCATGGACGTTCACGTGTTGTGAAAGCTAGGAATTGGAGGTACAAGTGAAGGCTCCATATTTGACATTAAACTCTGTTCAAATTGCCATCACTAATAGACCACCCCTAGTGCTAGTTCAACGGCATGACAGGACGGCGGGCAAGAACTCGGAACCATGTCAACTCGACTACCGTGGCCACACAGGGAATTTCAAGTCGAGCCGCAGTTGTGTTTTTGATTCCGTTAAAAATCAGCCGAGATGAATATTGGGACTATTACATGACAAATGGCATTAGGCCTGAAATACCACGCATAGTGGGGTAGCAATTTTAAGACAGAGAAAATCTCAACTTAAATGTTCGTATCATAAATAATTTTGGTTCTGAGTTAGGAAGTTCGTCGCCTCTTATCTTTAGAGAGGGTTTCCAGATCATGTATACCCCTCATAACATGATCAAGGCTCAAAATTTAAGTCCATTTCCAAAAGCCCCTTGTTACTTCCAAATGCGACGTTAATTCATAATCTTTAAATAAAACTCTCAACGATGCAAACAGGAGCCCTATGCGTTAATTAGTGTGTGCATAGTGTTCTGAAGAACGAAAATACTTATGTTCCCAACTATACTCTGTAGTTTTTGTCCTCTAACTGAAGCTGGGACAGATCAAACAAATGATGGACGATCTCGTTCCAGGCGTGCTCAATCGGTGAGAAATCAGGAGACATTGCAAGTCAAGGAAGTAACTGGACACTCTGCAAGGCTTTACTGTTGATGAATGCCATGCGTAATTGCACATTTTCCTTCGGGAAAATACCATTTTGCAAACGCTGAATTTAAGGTAGCACAACCAGTTCAGTAATTCATTAGTGTATCGTCGTGACTTCAATGTGGTTCTGATACCTCTTCAGTGTTAGCTGATTCATTGCTTCATTCTGATACCTCTTCATTAGTTGTGATTAGCTATCGTGCCTGATGCATTCCAATCAATTAAGTCACGTTGACGAATAGTCAGCTATAGTGACTTTAGTTGACTATAGCGATTGGCTCATTTTCTTGACGTTTCTATATTCTCACACTGCGACTATCACCACAAAAAGCGAACAGAGACTCGTTGCTGAGAATCACATTGCACAACTGAATCGTCCAATTGGCTTGGTCCCGATACCATCGCATTCTTTCACATCTGTAGGTTGGTGTCAATGGTAGTCTTCATAAAGGGTGGTATGTGTGCTGGCTGCTTTAAGCCAATCATCGGGAAGCTGTTCTCTCAGATATTGGAGCATCCAAGGCTTCCTACTCATTGCTCTGAATGTCGAGAGTCTTTGATTGTGAGGCCGCCACCACATCCCTTCGAATGTATTGATCCGCAAGTTCAATTGCAAGTCTAAGTGTATCTGGAATTTTGCAGTGATTCACATTTCGTTCTACTATCCATCTGATCCAAATTCTATGCATAGTGAATGTCTAGGAGCATATTTGTAGCGATACTATGATTACCATGATAAAACCAACTAGCTGTGCACAAGCCTACAATTTGTCCCTATGTAAAATCGTCCGATTGCACAGGACTGCCTACGGTACCAACATTCAGGCATTTTTTGTCTTCTGGACTGGAGAACTTCATGAAATTTTCTATTCCTTAGGCGACAGGCAGTAGTTATTGTTCTTTCACCCGTCGTTCACTTCTCTTTTATTCAATGCTATAACACGTTACTATCTTGCATTTCAGATAATTTTAATAATTTGTTTAGTAGC
>BMAW01078505.1:0-23080 GCA_019974015.1 Nephila pilipes | reverse complement strand
ATATATATATATATATATATATATATATATATATATATATATATATAGTGTAATTTTAGAGAAATATATTTTTACAAATCTTTACAATAAGTTAAAATCTATAGTATAAGATTTGTTACTTAAAAGAAGTAGCCAATTACAACTACGTTTTCTCCTTTTTCTAATTGTTAATATGACCCCGAGGCTCCCTAGTGGTCTTTTTCTTTCCCATGGGGTTTACTGTATTTGGTAAACACGAGTGACGCATCTCGAGGCACCTTAGCGATCCTTCTCTATTTTTGACCCTCCTTCTTGTCAACCAATTTTTGTCTTTTTTTCAGTTTCTTTCACACGTCTAGACCACAGTTACATATTGTTTGGAGCATCATGGCCACATCTAGCACTCGTGATTGTCAATATATTTAGATCATCCTTAATCAATTATTTTGATTTCATGATATTATTACTATTCTATTTCATATTAAGAAATTGGTCTCTTCTAAAGAGTTCGCTCTCCACATTCGAGCTAAACCACAAAATCTTCCTTAAATTGTGTGGTCACGGTAACCTAATGGTCATGGCCGCTGGCTCAAGGCTGTCAATGCTTCCGTCGAGTTGTGCTTTCGAGCCTGATGATGCCATTAAGACTCGCCGTTGTCAAATTTGTCGAGGTTCGTGTCCTCCCATTTGCAGGTAGTGAATATTTGAAGGAGGAGGTGTAAGCTCAAATATCGTCCTCATCACTTGATCGAGGTTCGAAATTGCGGAGTTAGAAGCCAGCAGCCTTCATTGGATAGGTTTGATTAACGTCGCACTAGAAGCAACACCAAAGCTATTGGCGACGGACCTCGTAATTTTGATCCTCGGTCAAGTGACAAGTATGACACCTGAGCTGGCACCTAACTCTCCTAGCTTCCACACAACTCCAACAGGAGGATTTAACAACCTGATGTTACTTCAAAGTGTGGCATTAATAATTAGTCTGTCAAGCAACTTTCTTAATAAGTCAGTAATTAATTACCTTCCTTAATTACCGCATTTATCTGTAAAATTTAAAATATGTGTGAAGATTTCGATTCCTTATTAAGTAGCAGGATCATTGAGCAACAAATATGTTTCTTTCTATGAGTGATATAATTATAATTTGTCGGAAAATTTTGATTATAATCGATTATTCGGTGTTTAAATTAGATTTTCATTATATGTACTCTTTCTTCTGACCTTTTTGAGTTTCCAGTTTTTTTTCCCATTTTTATATAATTTTCTCTTTTCAACCCTCTATCTTATCAATAATTTCATTCGCATGAGTTTCTGCTCATTTCCGATTTAATTTTAAATTACGCTATTGAAAGAGGAGAATAGTGTTCCTTTTATCTTATTCGAATTCACGATATGATTGTAATTGCAAAACTAATATAAAACATGAAGTATTTAAATCTAGAACAAGAAGTAATGAGAAACAATTTTTTTTTACTATCATAATTCACAATGTAGCATTAATGTTTCAAACTAAATCTATCGAAAATCAAAATCTTCACGTTGGTGGAGCGTGAATATTTGAATGGAACACTAACTCAGGTGTTTGATCTTGGATCAAAATTGGGAAACATTATAATTGCATTAAAAAGACCGTTTAATGAAACAGAAATAGATAAATGAAAATATTCAATAAACAAATTCTCTTCAATTAATATACAAAACTTCTACTTTTTTATTCTGATTTGATATCATTATTCTATAATTGAATTTTGAGGTCATTGATTATAATGTGATTTTATTGGTAACTATTTTAGAATTTTGTAACCAAAATCAATAAATATCAATCGTTAGATCCAAGAAAATTACATTTATCAATTCATTTACAAGAAATCAAAGAGAAGAGTTCAAAGCACAATATTTAACATTTTTTTTTTACTGATAGTTATATTTAGAACACGTATGTAGTTTATAAATTAATAACTTTTCTAAAGTTTACACTAAATTCTTAAGGTGTATCTTAGAATGATCATAAGAAAATACTGGCATTTAATTTAAGTTTCCATGTACAAAAGTATTTTTGATTCCAATACCATGGATGTGTATGAACCTACCAATACTCAGTAAACATAATAAACCACATTTTAATAAAATCGTTCGAAAAATAAGTAAATGAAATTTATTAATTAATTTCTTATAAATATTGTGCGTTATGATTTTATAAATATTATGTATTATTTATTTATGTATTACTTCTTTTGAAAAATTTATGTTAGTTTTAAAGTTACCTTTAGTGTTATTGTATTAACGAATTCATTCTTTCTTAATCACTTTCTAAAAAATTAATATTTTAACTGCTTTTCTAAATACATTCTAATCCGGTTTTTGAATTAATAAATGCTAATTAAACTCTAAGAACGCAGTTTAATTTGAATGTAATTTTTTTGTTCCGACAGTAAAAATTTTAAGCCGCGTTATGATTTTTCTTCTTTTTATTCAATATTGTCTGAAACATTTCATTTAATTTTTATTACTGTTTGAAAGATGAGGAAAAGCTCTGCAAGTATTATTTAAAAATAAGTAATTCAATTTTTTTTCCGAAATAAAATTTTCAAACTTTCAATAAATCCTATCCTTTGTTGTAAAAATTCTTCTTTCTCGCTTCATAGATCTTTATAGCTTACAGAGGAAATCTTTCAAGAGAATATGTTTTTAGGGGATATCATGGAAACTTCTTTATAAGTAATACTTTTTTAAGAAATTTCTAAGCAAATACTGAATTGATATAAACAACAGATGTGTTCTGCGACAGACATAATCTCCTGAACACAGCAAACATGAATGATCACTGACATATGTGTTTTTATATATACCATAATATTTAACTTTTAAAATTCCGTTTCTATTAAAATTAAGTCATTCTATTGGATAAAAGATAGAAATTTATACATGATGTTATAAAAATAATTAAACTGAATAATTTAGACCCCCTCAATATCATTTGTTTCCATAAAATAGTGATAATTTTTTATCATACTTTATGAATTTTTAATGAAAGTTGTAATAACTTTCAATATTTCTCCTTTATTAAAAACTAAATCATTTGATATCAGAATTAGAGCAATACGATTTAGCACTGGGTTATATTTTAAATAATAATTTAACTAGAAATTGTCATTGGAATATCATTAAGACGGCATAATGAAGTGTTATTCGTTTAACTGGATTTTTTTTTTCATAATCGGAAGACCTTCCCCTTTTTTGACGATCTGAGTGTAACCCCCTGAAACATCAAAAGGAACCCATCAATCCGAAATCATTTTAAACAATGATCGATTGTTTAACTAACCTCGCTCTTAAAAACGAATCAAAGGCTATTGGTGACGGACCTCTTAAATTTAATCCTCCGTGAAGTGTTGAGGACGATATCCGAGTTAACACCTCACTCTAAATTTCCACATCATCTCAATGTGAGGACACTGAATCTTTATATATTTAGCGTACATTAGCCTCAATGAATGATGTACCTTAAATGTCATTAGAATTCGAGTCGACGAAATAATGATGGTCATTAACTCACAACCACAATCACTATCACGACCCAAAGATAATTTTAAGTTTTTTTTAATAAAACAGATATAGTAATAATAATAATAATTAATGGATAGACATAATTACTATCATAAGTGTATAAAGAAGAAAAAAAATGAAAAAAATGCAATTACACTTGCAATTAAAGAATTAGAGATTTTTTTTTTTTTTTTATAAAATAATGTAAATGAGCCCTTCATTTCAAGCAATGTAATCACTTCTATAGGATAATTTTTCCTCTCTTTTGGACAAATATCATTCATAATTTTATTCAATAAAGTGCTAAAAGAATTGCATCAGTTCTTTAGAGTATATGCGATCATTCCTCTTGAATCAAATAAACCGTTCAGTGTTAAATAAGCCATACAGAGAGGCAATTATGAAGTTTTCTTCGTTATTTTCTTCATCATCTTTCGTCTCTATTGCTTCTGTGCTTCCATCAAGTTTTATACTCCAGAAAGGTATTAACATTCTTTTAGTTCAATCACTTATTCATCAATGTTCATACGAGACAATAAAATAATTTCTTTTCAATTAAAATAAAAAAGATTTAGGTCAATGGTTACTAAATATGTGCAATATATCACTGCCTACAAAATCTCGTTGTTGAAGTAGTATCAGATAACGAAAACGATATTTCACGGTTTATTTAGAATTTTATTCTTAATACTTGGAGAGAACTTGATGACATAGTCGTTGTTTCAATAACCAATTTGGGTTTGGTTTGCATTATCGCCTTTCGAGAGATAAACTATACGATGGCTAATGGCCTCGTAATTCTGATACTCGATCAAGTGGTAAAAGCGAAACTGTTGCTGGTATCCTTTCTCCAATCTCCCATACCATATTAACGGGAGTACTAGGAACCTCAACACATTTACCATTCATCAGCCCCGGCTACGCGGCTGTTCTTCAGTGGCAACATCAAGATTCGAACCCACGAGCCGATGAAAACAATGTTGACCGCGAGTTCGCGTCCATGATCATTAGGTTACCACGGACACTACCTCGGATGGGAGTAGAAGATGTTGATGTGTCCCCGCTCAAGCCAAGTTCTATTCAAATACGATATATTGTAATTATTCAGAAGAGAGTTGAGAGGGTGTTTAAACTAGACATGCAGCCCCTTTTTTGAGAGAGACGAAAGTCGTCAGGGAAAGGAGAAGGAATCATAGAACATTCGTAGTTACACAGTCGTGGTTTCGATAACCAATTTGGTTTTGGTTTGAATTATCGTCAGACTATATTATTATATTTATATAAGCTATATGAGGGCTACTATATATATAGGTGACATACCGTACTTGATTTTTTTAAACCTCAGTCAAGTTTATGGGAGTAGAAAATGTTTCCATAAATTTCAACAATCATCACACCACGTGAGAATTTCGTGTTGTAACTCCAATTAATATGTATGAGACTCGAATTTCCCAAACGAAAGATGTTTAGAGTAGGATTTCCCAATTCTGGAGTCACGACACATTACCAGCTAAAGAAAAGACATTGCCTGGGTCAACTCTAGTATTAAAGTATGATGTGTTTCGGTCGGGTATTGAGTCCTGCGACATCTCGTTCGACAGTTGCTGTAAACTCCTCCTTTACTTCCTCCTTTAATTGGGAAGGGTGGAAATGCAGCAGAGGCAGTCCAGTGAAACCCTAGGGATGAGAATTGTCCCGTTGAAAAATGGTTCCTGGGAGCCTCATCTTGAGTGGCAGCACAAGTGGTTGAAGAATGTCACGAACGTACCTCTGGACTTTTATGGTGCCATGGATCAATATAAGGGGTGACTGTGTGTCGTATGCGATGGTAACGCATACCATCACACCAGTTGTGGGAGGGGTGTGCCGATGTACAGCGAAGGTGGGATTGAGACGTTCACCACGGGGCCTCTCCAAGCGTACATGATTGTCATAACTGCCCAAATTGAATCTGGATTCATCGCTAAAGACGATCAAATTCCTTTCGTTTGCAGTCCAATCCCTTCGAGTGCGACACCACTCCAAACGAAGATGACGGTGAGTGGGTGTCAATAGCAGTTCACGTTATGGGCGCCGCGATAGCAACTGTCCTTCAACTAGGTGCCTTACAATGGTACGGACTGACACCGATGTCCGCAGTGAAGATATATATATATATATATATACCTGGACATGGGGGGAAAAGTTTACGAAACACTGGTTTCGAGAAACTAGGGTTTCAGTCCAGAGTTCCACATCTGGGTCCTCCCGATTACATCAAAGAGATTGATATACGTTTATTTTAAATAAATCTCAAAGTTATTGTAATATTTTTTGAAAATACGAAGAGTAGTTCTTTGATCAATTGTCGTCTCCTTAATGCGTTTGACTGTGGCTCAAAATAATGTTGTAATCGTAAAAGATAGTTGAATAGATACAGTTTCATAAACAATTCTTAGTATTTAATATCATGCTACGAGAAACTTATAAAATAGGCTTGAGGCTTTTGCACATGAGGTTTTTGTTCCCATGTATTTAGACCTCGGGGACTTACCTTCTTTATGAAGGTATGGGCATCAAGTGAACACGAGGCACCCTAATGGTCTTTTTCTTTCCAATGAGGTTTACTGTCTTTGGAAAATGTCATGGGGCTTACTGTGATCACATACTACCCTAGTAATCCTTCTCTACTTTCGACCCTCCTTATTGTCAACTAATATTTGTCTTTTTATAATTTTTTCACACGTTTTGATCACAACTTTACCTTGTTAGGCGCAGAATGGTCACATCTGGCTCTTGCGCCGTTAAAAATACTACCAATCACTTATTCATTCCATTGTATTTTGAATTCCAAGTTTTATTGTTATGATTCTGTCAAATAAAATTCCTTCATCCAAAAATAGTTAGAAAAAATAATTATTTAGTTAAAATTAAAACAATAAAACTATTAAAGAAAATTAAATTTTAGTGATTATTTCTATTATATTTTATTCTGAAAATTAAACATAACATTACTTC
Organism: Nephila pilipes; assembly: GCA_019974015.1. Taxonomy (NCBI): domain Eukaryota; kingdom Metazoa; phylum Arthropoda; class Arachnida; order Araneae; family Nephilidae; genus Nephila; species Nephila pilipes. Next base: position 16,558 of record BMAW01078505.1, on the reverse strand, counting down.
TAGTAAGTAAATTTATTCAGAGTAAAATTAAATTTAGTAAACTGCATCATTTCTATTCATTTTCATCGAAATTAAATAAATCAACAATCATTTATTTTTATGGTTTTGTTACTGAGAAATGTTTATCCTGAAGGAATTTCAAAATGAATAATCTGAAGGAATTTTCATAATTATCTTCAAGATCAATTAACAATTTTCTAAATATGGTTTATGATATAACTATGACCAAATCTCCTAATAGAATATTCTATATAAATTATTATTCAAAAATTTTAAACTTTGAGAATTCTTGGGGGGAAAAGGTTAACAGATCCGACACAATATCATGAATAAAACATATTAATTTGTATATTATATTAAAAACAAAATTGTGAATAGATTTAGATAGGTTTTGAACGTTTATATTTTATTTAAATTCTGTTGAATATTAAAATAAAAAAATGCATCTTTTGTAAGGTACATACCAATCTACGAATTTTAATTTTAAAACCTTTCATAAAAAGTCTCTTGAATTTTTTTTAAACACAGGGGCATGAATTTTTATTTTAATTCCTTTTTACAATAAGAATTTTATGTATTTTCATTATAATTATTTATTGATTATATAGCTCTATATAGCTCAAAAATTAATTCTGACAATGTTCCTTTTGGTTTCTGCGAAGTTCTGATGAGATTAAATGTTGAGTAACTTCACTCTTCAAGTTGCTTCCATTTTTCATTTTTACTCAATATTCCTCAAAAAAAAGATAACTTTTGGATTTCAAACTAATTCTAAGCAAAACGAATGAGATTAATAGAACATTAATAATTACAGAAATCTTAGTAACAGAAGTGGTCATAAACTATATCCGAATGACCTCTAATAATATGTAAAAATTGTTAAATGGAATTTATTGCAGACATGTATCTGTTCGAGTCATTAAATGTAATATAAAATAGTGGTAATTACTTTTGTGTAAACTGTTATTTAAAGCTTATTGATAGCGCATATTGTAAATATGTGCAAGAGTTTCTACTATTTTACGAAGTATATGATCAAAACTCAAAAATATTCAAAAAGAATTTACTGTGAAACATACAAATATTTAAAAAAAATATTGTAGTTATGTGTGGGTTCCTCAAATAGATAAAAGCAACTTAACTTTCCTTGTTTCGATTTGACGTATTTTTATCAATCACATCTTCTTGCTCTATCGGTACATTATAATTAAAGGAGAAGATTAGCATTAATTTGCTAAAAGAAACCCTTAGTAGCAGAAGAGAAGAAATATCGATACATTACCAAAAACTAAACGAGCAAAACGTTCCTTCAAATTTAAATTAGAAAGAATATGGAAAATAATGAATTTAAGAAAAAATTACTTTTAACAAAACGCGGAAGACAGATATATTTCTAATATCAGGATCATAAAAGATAGCAAGATAAAATCTATTTGATAAAAAAAAAAGATCGAAAAAAATACGTTTGCTAGATCGTATAACTCTTTTTTTTAATCTTCTTCTCTCAATATATTTTTTTATGTTCAGAGCTCAAAGTTCGCGAACCACTTCTTTCCTTTAAATGCTCGGCTCATAAATGTGGGGAGCCCTTCCGTAGCGCCCCCACCCGCTAGTGGAGTTTTATAAGCCCGCGTGAAGGGAATTGGTTCACTTTTTGTGAAACAGCTCTACGCCTCTCTCATCAGTTCCCGATTTCTCTAACTCTGCAACCTCCTGTTAATTCCATGACACCTGCCAGAAAAATGATCTCTCACGCCTTCCTGATTGTCATTGTGTCCGTGGTGCTCGAATCTGTGCTCGCATCTCCTATTTTGCAGGTGAAAATTTTTTTTTAATGACTTAAAACTTATGGCAACATTTATATAAGATCTGATGATGTATCATACATGGACTATTTTTCATTAATCATGATCTATAACATACGAAATAATGCTAATGATATTTATATAATTAGATAATTATAGAACTCCAATATTGCGTTATTGCTTATGTCTTCATAAATTATAACGCAATTTCGAAGCATTTTTACGCATTCTTAAGTAGATAAATACACCTGTTAAGAAGTCATTATAAATTATTTTAGTTATTAAAAAAGGGAAAGTTTTGTTTTTTTATTCTTTATTTAAATTGTTAAATAAGAAAATAGGAAACTTTTAAAGTATATACTTTTCATCGGGAATATTTTCGAATAAAAATGTATCAGGGAATTGAAAGAATAAAATTTTTCATATATATTTAATAAATGGAAATTTAATTATTCCTGGAAATAAATGAATGAAATAAATATAAAATTATAAATGTGTTCTTAATTTCAAGATTGAAATAAATTTAAAATAGGTGAAGAGAAGAATGTAACTTAAAAGGGGAATCCTAAGTTGAATTTAGACGTAAAATTGTATTCTAAATTTTTTCCAAAATTCATGCTTCACAGACGTATAGATGCGATTATAAAAAGGAGGATGTTTAATGTTACGAAAACTTGATATGCCAATTCGAGTTATAATTTTTAGTCTAAAGCAATGTTTTGTAAACAGAAATTATTTATAATTTGTATTATACATATTTATTTAAAATTTTTACTATTTAGTTGGGTCATGTTAGCTTACATACTTTAGAAGTTGAAAAAAATGAATATCAGAAGTAATTATTCAAAATGTTGGGATGAATTTTTTTTTTATTTTACAAAAAGTTTTATTTAGAAATATTTCATATACAAACATACACACTCTATCATTTATAATGAAGTTTATATCTTTTAATTTGTTTTTAAGTAAATGTGATATCCCACATTTTTTATTTATTCTAATTAAAAAAATGTTGTAAGAGTTCATTAATAATTAATGAATAGTATACACCTATACAAGATTAATTTAATTGAATTTATTGCGACTATATTTCAAAAAGTAATTCGAAATAAATTTTCATTTGGAAAGTAATAATCATACAAGGTAATTATTACTAATATCTGTAGATTACGGTTGTATTTGCAATTAAGGTTAAAACGTATGGATACAATATTTAAACTACGTAACAAAAAACTTATAAAAATATTCATTAAGTAAAATATATATAAAAATTGCTTTCAGAATATAGCAATGCATAGTGATTTAAAAAAAACGTTGATCTCAAGTGAGCTTTAAAACAAGAATTAGGTTACAATATACATATTTCAATATATTATTTGTAATGCAAAGAAGTTAGCTAATTCCTTTACATATTACAAAATAAATTAACATTTCAATAAGCAATTGCATTGCTATTTAGGAAGAAAAACGTATATCAGATTAAATACATTATCTTTCTGCAGTGGCATCTTTTAAAGCCTTTTGCAAATTTCATAAATAGGATTCAAAGAGTTTAAAATGTCACGCACTCCTTTATATACATAATAACAATACGTTTCGAGCAAAGTTATGCATGCATATTCAAATAGCGATATACTGTCATTTTATAAACTTTTAATCATTGGTTCAAATAAAATTATTTATTATAATACTTCTAAAGCTGTATAAAATCTTTAGAATGTATAGCCTCACAGTAATCCTATTATAGGTAAGAAAACATTTGTTTCCTTTTCTTTAAGATGTTGGACCAAAATAAAATAAATATGTGTTAAATTTTTAAAGAACATTTTTTTTCATGGTTGAAAGAAACATTTTCACTTCATTCATTCTGGATAAACTTGAGTAAACAGCTTAATCAGATCTTTCTTCAAAAGAAAAACTGGTAGTTGTCTAGAAATAAATAAATCTTCAAATAATAAATTCGTAACCGTGTAAGAATTAAAACTCTATGACAAAAATCTATGAACATATTAACGTCAACATCTTACTTTTGGATCGAGCATTCATCTTCTAATATTTGTCACCAATTAACATAAATCGTATCGAATATCGAATTTTGATAATTTCGTCTCCATAAATGGATAGAATGATGTTAACTTATCGATAAATATATCCTTATTATCAATTAATGAGCACAAGTAATTCAAACAATTCAGCGCTCTTCAAAGTTAATAATGGTTCACAAAATTAGATACAGATTCAACAAGTTATCAAAGTCTAGCGCTTTATGTAAACCCATTACGATGTCCGAAGTTTGGAAATATATTTGATGAAATGGATTTTAATTACCAGTTAAGGTCTCTAAATTTGAAGAATATTTGATGAAATGGATTTTAATTGTCAGTTAAGGTCTCTAAATGTGAAGAATATTTGATGAAAGGGGTTTTAATTATTAGTTAAGGGTTAACGTTGCACGAATTGGGAAATGACAAATAGAATTCATTATTGAGTTTTAAAGCTTTCAATTACATTTTGAAACATTTTAAAATTTCATCTAATTGTTGCATACTGTTTCATAAATTGTTCCAGATCATCCTCACTGTTAATGTGCCTTTTTCTTAATTTAATGTCCACATAACAAAAATTAAACTAGTTTTTTCAGTAATATTTCCTTTTTTTAATTTCCATTTTATTTATTTAAAATATAACATTCTCGTATGTCATTCATCAATTATATAAATACTATAATATAAAGCTATAGGTATAACAGAACTAAGTATTTTATAAAAAATGCTTCAGTTCGTTAAATAGTATTTTAGTCAGAATTAAAAGTTTACTTAAAATTTTATTGAGCAAATGAGTAAATGTTTATAAAATGAAGGCTATGTATTTTTTTGGGAAAGAAATAGTTCAACTTTACTCTAACAAAGATGTAATCAGCTATTTTTTTTTTCATGTCTTCATAAAAAAACCTTTATATATCAATAAAAGCAAATATCTAAATTGCACATAGTGATCAAGTTTTGGACAATTGTATTGCCACTTGTGATCAGTATTGAAGTTCTCGAAGTTTATATAATCTGTTCATCCGCATATTATAACCGCTATATACCTAATACCAGAATTAATTATCTAAAAATTACTAACAGTGAAGTGTAAAGTGTTCTCAGATGCTTAAGAATATTAACATTTGAAAAAATTTCACAGATAAATAAATGTCATTCCTTTTTTTCAAATTACATTAGATTCAAATCAATAAATACGTTGATTAGTATTACTTCTTCAGATTATGTTAGAACAAGAAAACATACCTTTAATACAAATCACAAATAAAATTATAAGAATTCTGGTTATATAATGAGAATATCAGAAAGGTTTAATTAGTTTAAATGACACACACATACTTATATATAAATATGAAAAAAAATTAATTTCCAAATGATTTATTCAAATGGTTTTAAAATGATTCCACTTACACAATTAGCACAAGAAAATCTATTTATGCAATGGAAAAGTATTTTCGTGGGAACTGATGCTTTCAGAAGATTCGATATTGTTTTGAAATAGACTTAACCATCACAAAAATAGAAAATAGGTTTTTATTTATTTGAACATTAAATAATACAATTTATGTAAGCTTATATACGAGGGATGTGCCAGAAGTATGTTTCGTCGTTTTTTTTAAAGAGCGCAAGACGAAACAAACAACCATCATAAGAATCCACACACTTTACTGGTTCAGGGATGGAAGTAGCGCCAGAGAGAATGAATGACGCATGCGAAGAGCAACGAAGAAAAGAGAGTAGCAGCAGACCAGCGTGCCCGAGATGTGACTGACCACGTGGTAGGCAATGGAAGAGTGTGCTGTTAAATGGTATTAATGAGTACGTGGGACTAGTGTGCCCGTCATCCACGACAGTATGACAGATCATGTATGGTGAATATATCTTGTTTCGTCAAATGTTTGGATGTTGATGTTGCTTGTTCAGTTAAGGAAAGCAGAATGTGAAGGATGATGATCGAAGTGGGCGTTCCTCTGCATCCACAAAAGTAAACAACACTGTTGGAGTAGAAGACGTAGTGTTAGCGAACTGGCGCGCTCAAAGGTGTCGTCGTGGGGTCCACACTGCGTATTAGTCGTGCTTAGGTTCATCCAAAACAATGCTAGGGTGGTGCAGGCTGTGCGACAATTCCTTGCATCTCAGGGCATCTCATGGCATCTCAGGGCATTGCCGGAGATGCTCTTTCAAACTGATTGCAAGCTCTTACAAATATTTTAATGTAGTCACGATTATGTTGGAATATGTTCATGATGACATGACTTATTTGTTTATTTTGGCTATAAAGTTGTCGTGTGAAAAAAAAATGACGGAACTTACTTTTCGAACATCCCTTCTATTTTTCATATACTTTACAAGTATTTTATAATCATGCATTGAGAAAAATTCTGAAATAATTTTCTGTATATAAATATTTATTAAAATACTTACGAAAATCACACACAATGAAAATATTTAATTCTACTGAAAAAAAGTTGTCAAAGTCTAATCATATATGAAATACAGGATCAATTTCATAGTGTTCTTAATGCTACAAATGGAAAAAACGAAGTAGTTCAAATTTTGGAAATGTTTCTAAAAAATAATTTAGAGGTGTATGAATATTTTTGAATGTATTTTTTTAAACTGGAAATAATTTTAAGTAAACTAAAGTAATTTTGTATGGAATTAAATTAAATGTTCAATTAGAATGTTCTTAAATAAATTACTAGTTTTCTTATGAACCGTATTGAATTCAAAAATATTTTCTCAATGATTCTAAAATGCCATGATGAAAATTGAATTTCTCTCAACTGCAAAGCTCATAATTTATTAACTATGTTTTCAAGTGCATGAAATTAACAAAAGATATCTAAACAAGTTCATGAAAATTCAAAATATGACTAGAAATCCTCGAAAATAACTGAAAAAATCAAGAAATGATAAATAATTCCTAAAGGAATAAAAAAAAACAAATGATTGATGTACATGATAAATTTCCCTTCATAAAGAATTTATGAACGGGTTAACGATGGATGAAATGACTTAGTTGAAAGGTGATTCGTTATCAACAGGGAACATTATAACATGACAAAATACTTTTGAATTTTCAAAATGATTTTTGTATAAACTAATATCACCAACAGACATAAGTCATTATATTTGGATTTCAAAATATTTCATACATGACAGAAAACGTAGAGTTTTACATTTCTAGACTCATATAGACAAAAATAAATATTTCTTTTCCTGTTTGAGATGAGAGACTTTTCTGATGATTTTCCATTATTTTTTTATACTTTTTATTTTAAGTTATTTTTTTTTAAAAAAAATTGAAGGGGGGACATATCCACAGAAATATTTGTAAAAAGACATAAAAAGAAGTTAGATGTTAACAGAGCGCTAAAATTTCTATATCCATTATCTATTAAACGAGATAGGTTCATAAAAATTTATAAGGAACTAAATAGTTGCAGAAAACTTATTTGCGTATTTTGATTCCTATTGTATTATTACTTATTTTGCGAAAAATGTTTTTTATGGACTATCTGCGGGAAAAATTTATGAAGAATAATAAATTATCAGAGGCACTCATTACGTCATATGACGTAATATGCTCCAGAGCTATGCTTAGTTGAGCGGAAATCTCAGCGAAAGTGGAGTGGAGGGGAAATGAAATAGATTTACACTCGCTCATTCTTGTGCAATTAAAATTTTGTATAAAATTTACTAATTGATATTTTCCTCTTTCTTTTTTAAGAGTGCTGAATATTCCTTCCGTATACCGAATGAATACTGTGTTGTTCCGATCGATAGATTTCTGAATAGAGTGAGTTTAAAAAAATTAAGCTCTGAAATTAATGTCTCTCAGTTCTATTTTCTAAAATTCGTCAGAAATCGGCTAATTGATTCACACACTCGAAATAAATTTAGTCTTCTTAAAAAGGTTTGGGTTACTCAAATAGTGTGAAAATCATCAACTTGCAACGTATCGTTTGAGAGTTAGGCTGCAGAGTATATAAAAAAAACCGCTTCAACATTATTAATTAAGATATATTTTAAAAATACATTAAAGGAAACTTTCTTTTAAGAATTAAAAGATAATAACATCTAGGAAAGCAATTAAAAAGAAAACTTTTAACTGATTAGAAATAAATAAATAGGCACAGAATGGACAAAATATGAAACGAGAAATTGAGGTCAAGTTTGAAAGTTCGAAAGCGGTTGCTTAAATCACTATTCTAGAAATGGAACGAAAAGTAAGTAAACTAGAAAATGTTTAACTATATTATATCGGAATTTGAAAAATTATTTCAAAGATGTTGAATTTTTCAATTTGAGGAATAAGTAGAGATGTTTTGAATAGAAGGATCTTCACTCAAACGGTTGAGAAAAAATCGGGGAGCATTGAAAAACCTTGTTTAATGGTAGGCAGATAGAGGGTTCACTTACTTATGGAATATCAAAATTAAATTATTCCCTAGAAATGGAATCGTAAGAAATAAATGTATGAAAATAACGAAGAATCTAGTAAATGAATAAATATAATGATCTTCAAAAAAATTCGTAGTGGTCAGAAGCAATGAAAGACCGTGATGTATTGTATCAGAATTATACGTAGTGCGGCCGAATAATACGCAGAGAAAATAAGTCTTGTTCATGGGTCACGTTAATATTGAATTTAAAAAAAAATCAAAATCGAATTTTTAAAAAATCGCTTCAAAGTGCACATTATTATCAACCATAAATTCGTATATTATTACCCGTATTCGGCGTATCACCTATATATATATATTATCACCTATAAATTCGTGCCTCTACGCCTTACGTCGTCTGCACACACATAAGCTCTTCCTTTTATTAATATAGATAAATTTGGCCAGAAAACAAAAACTGACGTGACTTAATATTTTTTATCTGATTTCGAAATCAAATTGCGCTAGAAAACCTTTTAAAATACTTATGATTTGTACCGAAGATGTTTGAGAAGAAAGAGTTCCATTTGCTATAGCAAAACACGGCAAAATGGTGAAAGGGAAGTGTGAGGAGCGAAAAATATCACTGAAAATAAATCTGGATAATGGTGTGGCAAGAATATGTTTACGTCTCCTTCAACTCATCCACGAAATACCCTAAGAAATTTGGAGTGATATGATTAGCAGAGCAGATTTATATAACGGAGAAACAAGTAGATTTTCAAATTTATATATATAAGATGATATAGCTCAAAAGTTGTTATCAGCATGCTGAGGAATTTTTAGTGACCGTATCAATTTTTCGATTTCAATAATTCTACAGAAGCTTTTAATATTTCAGGCTCAAAAACAGATGATTTTGTATGGAAATTCTTTATCAGGTAGAAGAATCAAAAGTTCACATGGAAATTATTTTCTGACATTTTGTTCATAGAATTTCCTTACCAATGAGCTCTTACTCGTATTTTGCCAATTCTATTATTATTATATTCACACAGTATTCTGTTGTTCAATATTTTACTTATATTTGTTATTTTACTACACTTGCTCGTTATGTGATATATTTTGTGGTAGTAAAATTTTTTCTTAAGAAAATATATACAATAAATGAAATATATTAAATATGTTAAGGTATTTTTTTTAATTGAGTTTGTATTGAATATGCTAATGGAACAAATGAATTCGACAATGAAACAAAATTCAAAATTCTTTTGAAGTACATTTGAAAGAAACATTTTACAGAGGTTATGTATTTTTAGTATAGGCACAAGCGTAGCTATGAGTTGAACATTTACCTTATTCCATTATTAGAAAATAAGTTTATTTTAAATTCCTTCTCCAATAAACAGAGAAATATGATTTGAGAAACTTTTCAAGAACGTTGAATTTTTAGCAAAATTTAATGAGTTTTTCTTTTTCTATTGAACTTGTATGACATTTTTTCAGAATTTAAAAATTCATTTCATTTCCATTTTCATAGTACTAGGTATATAAACGTATAAATTAATCTTATCTTATAAATAGCAAAATTCTAGAACGTATTTACTTGAAGGTAAGTTTCTATATGTCAGCAATTATTGTAATAACCCTTAACAGAAAAGTTTCAGTTTTAAGATTAATCAACAACCTTAAACTTTAAGTAATTTTACTAAGAAACTCTGAAATATTTATGAAAATGAATATTATTATGTTTCATATCATATTTTTAGTTCCGATTTTGAATTTTTATTCAATATACTCGTTTAAGGCGGGAAAGATATTCCTAAATGTTAAATTGTAAAATCAATTCAGACCAAAACATACAGGAAACTTTTTAAATGAATAAAATTGAAAAAAAGAGTCTTTTCTCCGAATTATATACAATATATTTTTATTTGGGGATAGTTAATAAATGAAAGCGGTTTATTTTAGTTTGTTACAGTTTTTCTTTAAAAATGTTATAAAATGTATCACTTAAGGTGAACTGAGACGATAAAATGTTTCAAAACTTGCATTTTTGATTTTGCTGTTAAAGAAAATAGAAGACCGTTGTCTCGATGCATTATTTATGAGAAATTTTACAAAAACAGAACGTTCTAAAATTAACTTTTAAAATTATGAGCAAAGATGTCACGCCATAAAGCAAAATATCTGTATTTCTTTTTTTCTCTAGAAAGGAGGAATTTTTTTTTTTTTTTTTTTTTTTTTTTTTCAATTTGGATTCTGGAATAATTATTGGAAATTTGAATTCCAAATTTTTAGAGTTTTGAAATATTATGAAATTCAATTTTTTGAAATTATAATTATGTTCTGTATAAAATGTTATGATTATTAAGTTCTTTGAAAATTCTTAAAGGTATAAATACATTCAGTTTTCTGCAAGACATAGAATTTGAATACAGTTTATGATTAGTATTAATTACAGTTAGTAATTCGTGAAATAGTTATACATTATTGCAAGATATGTCTTAACTTAGGTATTGTTTGACGGAGCCATGAGTACCTAGTGGATCGCTTGACTTCCATAGTCGTTGTTTTGTCTGATTCTCAAAGACCATACCGTATAATTGGCTGTTACTGAAGATCGGGTTCTGACCAATTTCCCCTTGAACATGTTTCGCAGATTGGAGTAATTACGATCGTCTTCATCCTTGATACATCAAATATCAAATGACTCAATGTTTAAAGTTACTTCCTGTTTTAGTTTAAAAAGCTAAGAGCATTAATAAGTTAGACAAATTAAATTATTTGTTTCTTGTCAAACTCTTAGTTAGCAGCTAAGACATCAGTTGATGCACTTTTTCTACACACTTTAGAAACAGTGCTATATCAAGACATATTTATCTCTTTGGACTTTCAATCAGCTGTATAAATCATTTTCATGGATTACTGATATATAGTTACCGAACAGTTCTAAATTCTGTGCATGAAAATATTATTTTCACATTTATATTTTTATAAAATATTATCAGTTCATCAGCTAGAATGTCTTGCCAGCTGTTGTAGTAATTTATATACCATGTTTGAAAATGCAGCATTTCTTGAGGCGAAAGAATCATAGATGTAGTTTGGATGTTGGCTCAGTTTGAATACTTCTTCTACAAAATATTTGCAGGAAAGATGAGATAAATGGGATGCCTGGCTAAGTTTGAGAATTGCAATGTGAATGCGACAGAAATTCCTGACTAAGTTCTGTAGATTTTGTTTGACAGAATCACCAATGTTATATGGTAGTTTGGTATTATCATGAGTGCAATATTTTTTTTGTGGTACAATGTAGCTTTCTATTGAACATACCCCACTCCATCGAACTCAGACTTAGCCAGCTCTGTGATTTTGACAAAGAGCATGGGTTTGTATTCATGATGCAATATAATGTGTTGTCATGATGCAAATAGTTGATATCTTGAGCTCTTCTCTGAACTCACCCCTCGCCGAACATCGATAATGAACTAGCCGGATTACGATCTTTAGTGAATCTACAATAGTACATGTGGTTGGTATTAGTTCTGTCACTATCATTGCTTTCTGGTCGACGACATCAACAGCTATCCTTGTTGCAATCCTTTCAGGTTGCATTTCTGATATATGCTCTAAATGCCCCTCTTTTATGCTTTTAATCATTTTTCTTCAGTGTCTCTCGAACTCAGCTATTAGTTTCAAAGCTCAAAGATGTATTGGACTTGGATGTTCCACCTGATGCGTGATTTCATTATTCTGGATAAATCTGGTTAAGGGGAGAAGTTGAGATATCCCATGCAGTACTCTTTTCTTACATGCATTAAAATAATCTCGGTTTCATCTGCTTATCTGGTCAATAACTCAGTTTGTTTCTTTCAAGAAGCATATAATCATCTCTGCATGTTCAGTTAATGGTACAGTCTCCCTTAACTCACAGCAGCACATCAGGGATACTATGGAATCCATGTAAATACCAGAATTATAATGTACGTATTTTAAGTGACTATGAAAGTCATGTACTTTTCATTTACTACAAAGGAACAGAACTTTCTTGTACCTAAGTGGATGACCTATGACATGCGTCAAGTTTTCTTAGTAATGAATTTTAACCAAACAGAAAATGGCATGTTTCCAATACTGCTAACATGGAGATATATTACATTTTGTTGTTTATTAGACCTCAAATATGCATACTGCTTGTGAAAAGATTTAGTAACGAATTAAATTCTTGGCCCCAATAGAAAACTAAAATACATTCAATTTAATTTTATCTGAAATCAAATGCTTCATGCAAATGTGATTTTCTCTAAATATTTCATGAAATCAATCTCTGCTATTATAAATTATTGTCTTCATATTTCTATATAAATTATGTTTCTTCAAAAAGTTATATAACCATACTTTCCCCTTTCTATGTAATTTGAGACAAAGATTCTGTTCAACCTGCTTCTATTCCTGAAAGACTATATACTCAAACTATAATTTTCTGAGAACATAAAAGCCCTGACGGAATCCTTTGGATTTCCACAATGAAATCTAGGACCCTTACACGGCATGAGACCTCAAAATCATTTTTCACTCTGCATTTGACAGAAATATCCATTTATAAGCATTTGCTGTGTGACACCGGAGCTAATTATGTATTATCTTTTGTGTAATAATACTGAATATCCACTATGTCTCGAACAGTAACTTCTAGATGATAATAAATATACCTAAATATCTATCTTTTAACTTGCTGTTAAGATATTTGTTTTGAGAGTTAGATCTCTTCTTTCTTATATGTCCTCATATTCTCAAAACTAATTTTAAGTCATAATAAAATTAGATTTTGTTCAGGGCATTCATATTTTAATTTTAGTGTAGATTCTAAATTTCTGAAGCGCTCATTTCAAAAATTCTGGAATAATTAGATTATAATTTTTGACATGCAGTACATTAATAGATTAAGTTAAATCATTGAGATTTGATTAATCATTTAAAGCTACATAAGAACAAACTCAATTTATGTATCAATGAACGATGACTAAGAGTCCCTCTCTCAAAGATCTCAGTTAATTCGTCAATTCCTAAATTAGATCTCTCAATTGAATTCTCCTCCAACCAAATCACTCATTCTGATTCGGTCACCTTCACACGATAATGATTTTACTTTGATGTCTTTGTAGTTAGAATCCACTTCTCAGTAAACTAATTAAGGCTTCAAACAGGGTATACATCATGGCATCACCATAGCATCATTAAGCACATCTGTATTTTGTAGATCAAAATTGAGTTAAAATCTGAGATGATAACAATTTATATTCCATAATTTTGGTATCTATCTCCTCTCCTCTTTCCTTTCAATTCTATTTCATTTATATCTTTCAAATTCAGTTCACTTTCCTTCTACTTCATCTAGTTTACCCAATGCGTTTTCTTTTGGTTGGGATGAGTATAAATTTGTAATTTAAATTATGATAAAGCTTAGAAGGTTAGTGAAGAAAAGCGTGGAAATACAGTCCAATATTCTGACAATCTTGACGTGTAATGTTATAGCACAGCTTCTGGCAAGCTTGCATATTTTAATATGTAGTAAGAAATGTAACTTTTCATCCAACCTAAATTTCTATTATCAAAAATTGCCCAATCAATTTCGTTTTGGTGACTGAAGAAATCATAATTTTATGCAAATTCAATTTGTCATGTCTCCGAGGTTCTGAAGAGAATATGCATTCATCATGTATAAATTTCTTCCGATGTTTAGCTGGTAATGATTAGAATAATCTGTTTCCAAACATTTTATTTTGGAAACGTCGTCTGACTAAGAAATGATCTGCCATGCACTTTCAAATTGGTAAGTTTAAAAGGAATCTGTACATTTTCAATCCTCAGTAATCACCTGAGAATGATTAATTTTCTAATAAATTATCACAATAAAATATATTATCAATTTGATGAATATCTTTGTAACAGAAAGCAGTGACAAAAAGAAATCATTTAGTGAATTATCATTAATGTGATTGAGTTTTCATAATACAATTTTCATTTTGTATAAAGAGTTCTTTACTTTGGAATATCTGGTTGCTGGTTCTATAGAAAACTTATGACTCCCATTCAAATGATCATGATGAAACTAACAAAAACTCATCTATGAGCTTCTAGTGAATAATGGGTCTCATCAGAAGTCAGCACCATCTCTCGTGCGATGGTGACATGAAAAATTAACGCTATTTCAGTGATTCTCTGTCTTACACCTCTTTCATCAGCACTTGCCATATAATAAAATACATGAGAAACATCGAAGACAATAAATCAAGTAAATATGCTATCATCATACACATTAATATACTAATTTAATCAATGGATTAAAATTTAGCTTAAAGGAATGATCAACCTATGGTTTGGTCAATTGTTGAAGTAAAGATAAGCTAGATTTTCTCGAAATCGATAAATTAACAGAAAAACGAATCCATGTAAGTAAATAAAAACCTGATATTCTACAGGGCATTTGTTGCAAAAAGAAACTCCAAGTTCAGACTTTACAATTGCTCCATAAATAACATCAAATATATTGATGTATAGATCAGGATGGAACAGTGGCATTGCGTATTTTTGGCAGCATCGAAGTTCACTGTGAGCCAAACATGGCAGATTGAACGAGTGATCCCCTGTACGGTGTTCGGACGAGGAGATGGCAGTAAGACTCGCTCGTTTATTGGTAGTTACATCGATGGACTACAATTATATGACGCATAGTTTTGCTTAGCATCTTAGTAATAGCATCAATTTCAGTTCAACTCTAATTTTGAAATTTGCTTTTTTTATTTAGATTTTAACTGTTGCCATTTACTATAGCTAGTTCAGAAAAATTACAAATTAGCAAGTTATTATCAATTGAGAATTTCTAGCAACTTGGATGAGAAATATGGCATGATGTAGATTAGCCAAAGGCGACAAAGTTTATGATTTTATGATCTAGGGTTTGGTGGTAGTATGAACAACATCAATGACATTTTGGAAACAAATCCACAAATTCAGTTTGTCAAAAGGCGAACAGAAAAGAATTAATTATAGCAAGGCAATGAAGACAAAATAAAAGTCGAGACTAGGTAAATTGTTGGCAAAATTGTCAAAGCGAGCAGCATGAGTTACTCGGCTGAAATGTCATTCTCCATAAAGCATATACATCTTTTCAAAGGAGAGTTTTGAAAACGTCCAGTTAGCACGCCTCCTTTTGAATTTGTATCTGATAAAAGATAATTCAGAGTATTAGATATTCCTCTATTTAAATACAACCCAAAGAAAGAATCCCAAAACTATGGAAGAACTGAGATCAACAAAATTTTGAATAGCTCCTTTCTTTTATAGTCCTTGTATTGACAAAGCATTGCGTCACTGAATCTGACACTTGCCTGTTTTTGCTCTATTGCGTGGGAGAACATATTAAGGATTAGTACCATAACATCGTTTGCAGCTCATCTAAGTCACAGATATTTGTACATTAAAAATTCCGCGAAAGAAATTGATTTAAAAATTATTTCAGATTACACTAGTATCTCAAGATGGTGACTCCATGGTTTCATTAAGTTTATTTCAGTAGGACACTGGTGCGATTACTTGATTCCTCTGCAGCATTCACCAGCATGCATTTTGTTTTACTAGGTGGTTTTAACATTCTCTTGATATTGAATGCGGTAATCACTACATCTCAATCTATTTCGTCGCAGATTTTAAAATATTGCAATGTTCTTTAGTTTGAGCGCACGGACGTGCTGTCAAATTGTTGATTGCCTTTGAAGGAATCAGACCGTTTCTAGAAATCGGGAAATATGACAACCACAGGTGTTGGATCGTTTGTGTAGTTTCAAAATTAGTTTAAGTTTTCAGGTATATAAACAATTTCAATGATTGAAGTTGATGGAGCTCAAATTTCATCAATATACATCTGAGTAGTCGTCATAGCTTTTAGGCAACTACGTTCATTTTCCATCGACACCAGGAACGATATTATTACAGAACTACTAATATTTTCAGAATTTGATAAAATATCCACGTTGAGTATACATGAGAAACCGACGAAAAAGAATGCTGAAATTTCATTTCTATGATTCTTCTAATCAATGTAATTTCAATGAGATATTTTTCAGTTCAAAGAATTATCAGAAACTGATCAAGATTTATTGTACCCATTATGAACATTTGATAACTGAACTTGTCAATTCAGATTGGTTGGAAATTGAAGAATTTGAAATACTAACTGATTAGATTTGGTCTGTTCAATAGGTTCAAAATTGTATAAAACAAAATATTTGGAATTATTGAACTAGAAAAATTGATA
>BMAW01078501.1:0-14650 GCA_019974015.1 Nephila pilipes | reverse complement strand
TTAAATGTTTTATGCATATTAATAAATTTAAATAAAAATACCCTTTTTTCCTTACAAAAAGTGCATTTTAAATAATATACAATAGACATCGTTAAAACTCCTAAGGACAAAAGAATTTCAATAAGCAATTCTCATTACTAAGAAAATCTTGGGAAACTGCATTTTAAATCAAGAAAGTTACATAAAGTATTCAGTGTTCCAGAAAAAAATATCTGAATGTTTTATTCATTCTTCTGAGAAAAACCATTCCCTTTTCGTAAACACGTGTGTGATTTACTGAAAACACTCGAATATTCTTGTTGTTTTTCACTTTTCTTAGAGCCAATTGCTTCTTAAAGAAAGCTATAAATAATTGTTTTTACTAGAATGGTGAAGTGGAAACTACATTTTACTTCAAGTCTTGATTTTTTGTTAAATTCTTAAAACAAGATCACTTAATAAATAATTGCATAATTTAATGGATAAAAAAATACTTACAAATAAGTTAAGTGAGATTTTAAAATGAAAATCAATAAGAAGGTACAATAATTCCAAATGCATTGGATTTTAATTATTCTGCAACCAAGGAAGTGGAATCCCTAAGAATTGTATTTCATAATTATCTAAGAGTATTGTACATGCCTCAAGGATGAGACTTATAAAGACGTTAAATTAAAATATCATTATTTTACTAGGAAGAGTTATTACAACTCACAGTAAATAACCAAAGTAAGTCTCTGTCTGTGAACAACAAATACTAAATTTAATTAAAGAAATTAAGATTCTAGTTACATCTATAATTAAATCTCAACTTAGATCCAGATCCAATTATTACTATTAAAGTCAGTTACTATAATTACAGAATTGCAATACTTTCTGTGCCTTATCTCGTTTAATTCCTCTTGCAGTCTGTTCCTTCAATTAAAATTTTTATCTGTCCTTTCAGTATCATAAGGAGAAAGTTTTATAAAGGAAATTAGGAAATATACTTCTCATCAGTCCCTACTCATTTGCATAAAGAAAGGCAATCTCGTGGGTGTGTATACGAGGATGGTTCAAAAGTATCTTTTTTAGACCAATTGCCCTTTTAAGGCAATTTAAAGTTAGCTTTGTGTGCTGCCACCTGTTAAACAGTGTTTAAACAAATGTGACACTGATTCTTTGGTTAGTTTTTACTTGGCAGCATATAAGGGTATAATAAAACTCTCATAGCTGTTCGTCGAGATGTCGCCATCGATGAGTTTGGATTCTTCATTATAACTGGAAACAAAGCAACTATCAAAACAATGGGTTACTTCTAGTGAACTTAATCCAAAGAAGATGAAGGCGGTCTCAGCGATCAGAAGTTATGGCGGCAGTTTTTTGGAATGTGCAGTGCATCATATTCATAGACTTCTTAGAAAAAAAAGGAAAGCGATCACTTCTTGTCATATACCATTCATTTTTCAAATTCCTAATACTCCATCTCCTAAAAAGTCCACATGGACTTTTTAATTGCTCTTGGAGTAAATTAGCGCCGCAGTAGGAGTTGCTCTTGTGGTAGCATACTTCTTAATTTTTAATGTATCAAAGTTTACCTCTGAGCTATTTCCTTCTTTTCTTAACTCATACAACACTGGAGGACTTAAAAGTTATCTGTTTTAATTACAACGGGTTTTTAGTGGAATGAAGTCTCGAACTCACGGCTCGGCTGGAATTATTTTTCACCAAAACAACCAATTATTTCCATTGTCAAAACAACTAGAAGAAAGCATCTCAGAAAATATTTATCGGCCATCAGCCATGAAAGGTCTATAACCAGAAAATATTTCACTGAAGAAATCAGAGGCTCTACAATTTCAAAATGTATCCGAAACATAATTACTAGATGATTTTTAATTAAATATAATTTCATTCCACATAAGGAGAGCATTGTACTCAGCAAATAATTTCATATGCGAAGCAGTCACAAGGACTTAGAATAAACTAGTAATAGAATAACAAAAATTAATTTTTTTTCAATTTAAGCAAGCAAATTAAAGTAACATAAATTAATTCATTAATTAGACTTAACGTTAAGTAGTTTGTTGAGAAACACAAAGTAAGTTTTACTAATTTTAAACATATCACATAAAATATCTGCAGAGAAAAAGTAGTGAATCTCCATGAAGACAAATTTAAAAATGAAAAACAAAATAATCTATATAAATTAAAATCAACTGTAATGTAAATGAATGTTTTCAGAAAATGAGTACATACCAAAATAACCAATTTCAGTACGGAACTAAACTGCAATAGCTGAATAACACGTTAAATGTGTAACTCTTCAGCATGTAAGAATATCAAGATTATTTCCCCATTTAATAAATCATCTCTAATAAGGCCAAATTTATATCGATAAAAAATCACAGATGATCCCTTCCCCGGCATATTATTCAACCCTTATGTAATTAGGTTTCCAAAGAATCAGTCCCTTTCTAATTTAAAAGTACATTTATTTATTTTGGATTTTACTAAGAAAATCAATACAGATTGACTCCATTAACACGTGGTTCAGTAGCACGCGAATCTGTTCTATGGTTCTCCGACAATGTGGTCAGACAGCATCACTCCCAGAAATTAAAGTATCAAAATTCTCATTTTACGTTTTATGAAATTCAAGTTATTTTTTGGTTCGGATGATGTCAAGACTTCTTGTTAAGAGCAGACAATACTTTTTTTTTATAATGTTCTATATAAAAGAATCACCAATTCATGGAGAGTGAAATGTTTCATTTTTGATTCCTATATATTAGAAAAGATTATTTTCAAGCTCTTTCAATGAGACAGCTGTATGTTCAACCATTTTGTACAGGTCATATTTTAAGAGTTATAAAGATTTTTTTTCTTGTATACGAGATTTCTGAAATAATTAAAATTAAAGTCAAAAGAATGTAAACGGAGACAAAAAGGCTTATGTGATCGAAGAAAAAACTTTATGTTTTCGAACGAATTCAAAAAGGGGAAGAGACAATCAGAAATTGCCAAAGAACTTAATCTATCTGAGTAAATGTTATGTGCATGGTTAAAATTGAGGCTTTTTAAAATCCGTTACTCTGTTGATAACGTTGATTATAATACAAGAATAGCCAGAAAATGGGCTAGGACAATAGAAAATACCAATCCTGACAAACGTTTTTTGTTCTTCTGATTTTTCGTTCCACAAGGTTTGGCTATTAAATAACGATACTGAAGATGTGAAACATTTTATTTTGATGTCATACATATTTACTTATTATCACCTTCAATATACAACCCTCCTCTATCTCTAATTTACAACGACTTATTGTGAATCTTCCATTGTTCGAAATAGTGGATGTTGTATTTGGCTAGAAACCTCTTGACAGACAATGTGGAATGAGCCAGACATTGTCTTAGTAGAAAAATTCGCTGTATGGATTCTTTATCAATTCCTGCGGCCTCTGTAATTGCACGAATGCTTAACTGACGAGGAGATCGAACCAGATTACCAACTTTTTTGATATTGACGCAGGAGGGAGACCCGCGCGTGAATCATCTTCAACGTCTTCTCAGGCATCTCGAAAACGCTTAAACCACTCAAAAACATATGCATGCGATGAATATTCATTGCCATATACTTCTTTCAATAAATTATAAGTTTCAGTAGCGTTTTTCCAAGTTTCATGTGAAATTTCTTAACGATTCATTGCTCACTTATCATTTTCCCGGCGAAACAAGAAAATAACTCTAATGCGAATAAAGGATTTTGTTACAGAATCAAGAGGCTCTGCATTCGAAAGAGACCATTTCACGTTAAATAGCTGTCGGTCGCTGACGTTTGGCACATGTGTACTTCTTTTGTAGCTGCGCCAATCTCGTTATTTAATAGCCACACATCGTATTTATATCTGTAACTCGTGGTTTGATTAACTTAAGGCTTAGTAGCCATGGACTTGACTATCACGTGCTAATGGTATCAGATTGTATCTCTAAATGTACTCGAAATTAATAAATTCTTCTAAACGACTAAACTAAAATCATACGGGTTCTACAAATAATAATCTAATTTTAAGAAATATGGACATTTTTCTCTTTTAAATTATTCTACGTAGAATAAATCAAACTTCAAGCCGTCGTAGTGAAGCACAATTCAACCTAAATTTTGCTATCCAATGATAAGTTTTGTTGGTTTCACCAAGGAAAGAAACACGAATATAAGAATTACTACACAATTAAACAGTCTATCTTTGGGAAGCCTATACGAGCCAAAAGCAGAACAGCGCAGGCATTTGTATTACGTTTCCTTTGTCTCTTTTTTCTTTTCCATCAAGTGTACCTCGACAGTGGAATGTCCGAAGTTCAGAAGAGAAGGGGTTGCTGTGGGGCCGGAGTTGAGGACACTTTGGTGTTCCAGTCACGTTCCGGCGTCGACCCTCAGAGGCGAAAGGAGACAAGCTCTTATCTTTTTCGCTCTCTTTTGTGAAGTGTGAGCTGCAGGAAAGACCTTAGAAATACTGTCTGTAAAGGGTGGAATGTTTTTTCAAGAGACAGATTTTCCTCGTGGCAGGAGGCGAGCGGAAAATTGCATTTGAATTCTTTTATTCTCTCTTGTTGGCTGTTGCTACAGAAATTGGCTTTGAAATTTAGAAATGGATTTTCGAATCCTTGCTCTTGGCTGTCTCAGATCTTGATCGGTAGAAACAGGAGATTACTCGGTTCTCAGAAATCTCATAGCTGCGAGGTGTCAGTGGCACCCAAATTAGTGCTGGTTTTTACTTAATAACTTTTACCTTGTCTTTTTTATTGTTATTAATTTGACATTACTTCGCACATTGATCTTGAAGCTTAGAGTTTTGCTTTTTAAAACTTTGTTCTTGGTTGTCTCAGATCTTCAAGGATTGAAATTCAAGTGCTTATTTTAACTGTTCAGAAATCCATGTGCAACGCCCCGTTATTATTTTCCTCTCCTCATTCTAAATCTGAAAGAATTACAAATAAAAACTGTCAAATGAATATAAAGTCAACAGTGATGATAATTACTGTTTATAATTATGATCTATGAATATTAACCCTGTGCGAATATTCCCTATACGCTTCAGAGTCTGACTTTAATATATTAAGTAAACACTCACCTTACCGAAACAATCGGGTTCGAGTCCTTCAGAGAGGAGGTCGAGATTCAGATTTGAGGGTCCAATTCACTGACCCTTTGTCGAACCTTTTCATGTTCTCTTCCAATGCTCCTTGCTCAGCGCAGGGGTGATACAGTGTCTCACACAACTCACTATTTCTACCACTAACCATGCAACTTTAGTATTGAATTATTTGCTGCTAATAAAAGCAATATATATAACCTATTACTTACGTTTCAATAATTCTAATCTAATCTACATAAGTCACGTTCTCTTCATTGAGAGATACCTACAATGCAAACAACATCCTGTAAAGTCTCAAAGTGTAGTTAAAGAGGGAAACATGATAGAGAGTCCAAGTCTTCCAATAATTATATGAAGATATTTATGGCATTTAATTCAGTTAAAGTCTTTTAAAAAGGATTCGACCCTACTTTTAGGGACAGTTAACTGAAAGTTAGATTGCTGAAGGTGATTTACTTCAATTGCTAAGAAATCGCTACAAATTGGGTATTTGATATTTGCATTAGAAACGATTTTGCTTAAAATTTTCTACCACTAACTTTTAATCCTTCAGAAATTAGTAAATGAACTGAAATTAAAATTTAGGGATGGACTTTTAGAAACTTACTCTTGTTTCTCTATATCAACAGTATAGGCGATGATTCAATAGTTTAACTTTCAAAAAATATGCGCTAATTGTGATGTATTCGTAGCATTACTTTTATTAAAAATGCACTACAATACCTATTTTTTGAGTCTTAGATTATTTTAGTTGAATTCTTAAAATTTTACAAGATATTCTGAAACCAAACTCTTGGAATATCAAATGTTTGATGCATTAAAAATTAAAATATGGAAGGATTAAGAGGTTCAATAACTGCTAAAATTTTGATAGTATCAAGATATTTTTAGTGTTGAAATTAGGGATAATTTCATTTAATTAGTTTTGCCTTCCACTTGTTATTTCCATAACCGATTTCTATGAATCAATTATTAAAATTGTTCAAATATCCGATGATTTAGTGATTTATTTCATTGTTGAAAAATTCATTGTATACACACACACACACACATTTTAATATATATATATATATATATATATATATATATATGTGTGTGTGTGTGTGTGTATGTGTGTATCACGGCGGTACAGCTCTTTCAAGTCGTTGCTATTTCCAACCTGGATGTCATTCTTGTCATATTAGGAGAACTATTGTCAAATTTTATATATAATGTCTATCATTCCCACCTGCTGTTACATGATTTTTTCAGCTCTAGTAAATAAAATGGTTCATTGGCTTTTAAATTTTTTGTCTAGGTTAACATTAAAATAGCATGTATAATGCGTTTACTCTAGAAGGAATGCTGAAGTTCCTTTGAAGTTTGGGCAGAATCTACCTTTCGTTCTTTATTAAATAACAATGACTATTACATTCGACAACAGCGTTACAGTAAACTGCATTCGAAGATTCTTGTTTAAAGTATTAGGCTGCAAAAATGCTGTTACCATGACCCTTCAGAATAATTATTAAGAAATGTTACTACTAGGTCATCTAAATATTAGGGCATATATATGTATATAAACTCCAAAATATTTTACGGTATTAAATCAGTCATATATATTCTTAAAAACAATGTTTTATTGTAATTTTAATATTGTTTGAGAACTTCCAAGCTTCCAAGACAACAAATTTTTGTTGTCTTGGAAGCTTGCTTTATTTCATTTAAATGAATGATCAATTCAGGAATATTTTCTATTGCTAAAAAACTATATTTCTGAAGTATAATAAGTACATATTTAGTAAATTTTTTGGAAGAGATTTGTAATATCTTCAATTTATTTTTAATTTTTGCTTGCATGTTTCGATACTTAAAATCATAATTTATAAAAGACTATTTTTAATTCGGCAAGCATTTTTGGTCCCGTATTTTCAATCTAAGAGAAATAAAAGCTAAATATTCTAAATGTTTTATTTGATCAAACATCCGCATATAAAGCTAAGAACTTCAAAAGCGTTATTCTAATAAATTACTTTAAATTCAAACTTAATAAATTAAAGAAATAAATAAACTTTGAAGTTGCTAATAGTTTTCGAAGTTGCAACAAAAGTTTTCGATAAAATAAGGCAAACTATCTCAATCGTTAATATGTGTATGGCTTACTTAAAAAAAAAAGACAGAACTTAATCTAAAGGTATTGAATCATTGACGAATTTATAATGATAGCTTAGAATTAACATTGTAGACTGACCAAAATTATTTTGGAGTTTCTTTTAAAATTAAAATTCAGCGAATTGTCTTCATTATGATCAAGAGGCATAGCGATGTAATAACAACCAGCCAAAAGCTTTTATCAGCTTATTTGATTTTGAAAAAGCAATATCAATATTAATTAAAAACGGGGAGCAATTAACAAGCTGCATACTTAACTAGGTATTACAATGAGAAATTTCTTATCTTGGTGATTATAAACAGATGATTGTGCGTAACTACATCCGATTCCTGTAGAGTTCTAGTGACGGAATCGGAGTCAAGTGTACTCACTCGCGTCATATTTGCTCGAGCCAATATAGTGTTCCTAGAAATTTCTCTAATTCCTTTCTCTCCCTCCTCTTTCCTATTTACTTGGCCGTTAGCTTAGAGGTTATGATCGTGAACTTACAACCCAAGACTCTTTTCGTTGTTCATAGCTTCGAGTCCTGATGCCACTAAAGACCTGTAATTTAGCGGGTCTGATGCGTGCTAAATCTGTCAAGGCTCCAAGTCCTCCTGTTTACGTGCTGTGGAAGTTTGAAGAGAAAGAGGCTATCTTAGGTGGCCTTCCCGTTGCTTGAATGAGGTTCAAAATTACGAGGTCCGTCACCAATAGCTCTCATGTGGCTTCTAAGAGAGACGTTAATAAACAATCGATATATCCTATTCACTAGATTTGTTTTTAGTAAACTTCATCAACATATGTTACGGTTCTTTCACTAGACGAACATCAATATCAAAATGAAGTTCTCATCTCAAACAATGTAGCAAAGCATTCTTAGAAGTTAAAGGGAAATGAGCGTGTGTGAGCACTAGTTACGATGACAAGAATTTCTTTTCAAATTTTGGCAAAAATTATTCACATTTCAGTTTTAAATCATTATTAAAGGAAAATTAATCAGGGATTTATTTCAGTATAGAAGAAATTTATGAAATATGGATTTGTTGTTGTTTCCATAGCTCTTGCGATATTAAAATAAGTATACATAGCGCTTGTTTCAAAATATTCTCACAACAAACGTTCGCATCACCAAAAAATCTATTCATAGATTTTTTTTTCGATGGTGATTTGCACTTACGTAATTGCATGTTGCTCTCGAAATACTTTAGTGTATTATTTCAACAATTCTGATTTGACAAAATTATGCTGATTTTAGTAATCTAATTTAATTAGAGATTTTTCATAAGTATTCACAAGAAATCGACTTTTTTTGCAACCGATAAACTTTTATTAAATTTTTTTAGAAGTAACAGTCGATATAATAATTCACGATAAAAGAATCGAGGAAGGGTTTTAAAAACAAATTAATTTATTTACACAAAATCAGATATAAAAGCAAATGTCATTTCAGTTAGCTATGACTCAATTACCCAAATTAAATTTAATACCAGTCTCAAACAATAATACTTATGATAATTTTTTAATAAAGACTCTTTCTTCTTCTGTCTTCACGTAATGTTAAAGAATAGGGCCCGAAATTGGAACGCTTTTTTGGATGAGAAAAGGCTTGAATATTAATTAGAATATTAGTAAATTATTCTGATTTCGCTGTCCTTTAAAGAATAGCATGTTTTAAAATACTATTAATTTTTATCTCAGCCAATCCCTTTTTTTCCTGATGTAATAAGTGTTCCATGTTTCGCCTCTTATATTGTGATGCTAATTGGATTTTAAACTTTGCGTGTTTAAATGAAAAAGGGGTGTATTTTTGGAATGTTACTAAATTTTAAGAATACTGTATCATAAATGGATATATGTGTTACAAAGTCGCAAACTTATATGAAAATTGGAGCAATTTTCTGCCTGGAACTGTGTTCGAAATTTCTGTCAGATTCTTTGACATTAAGCGAAGACAGTCTTTTAACTCAACGACTTATTTAATTCAATTTTTGAGGTAGTTTGGTGAATGAAAAATTGAAGAAAAGGGTTGAATAAATGTAATCGGAATTAATGATCAGGAAAAAGTTAATAAAAAGAGTTTCAAAAGATCTTCTTTAACTAACCATTACTTATTCTTGTAATTTATGACATTAGTGAATATTTATCAGTCAGTAGATGAATTAGTCAATATTAGCATCATAAGGGAAGATTATAAAGACGTGAAGAAAATCTAAATTGTTCTCAAAATTCAATGTATTATGTCTTAAGTGAAAGCAAATATATTACAAATTGGTTAATGTCAATAATTTATTTATTTTTTCATTCTCAATCACAAGAAGTGCTATATATAGGTTAAGGTTGATGAATTCTAAAGGTGGGAAAAGTTCTTATCATTAAGAACTAAATGTATGTTATTTATAAGCATTATATATTTACAAAAGAGCTCTTTTTTGCATTTTCTATAGCTTCCAACTATTTCTTTAAAAATTATTCGAAAGTTGATTCACATATTTTTCCTCCCACACTTTCTATTGATTACTAATTTATTTTTACCACTGTACAAAACATTTCCCAAAAAAAGAAAAAGGATCCATAGAAAAAAATGGTTCTAAACATTTGTAGATGATAAAAATTTCATGGAAATGTCATCAAAATATTTAAATTCTCATGTTAGGTAAAACCCTGGAGAATTCTGTTACTGAGTTTGAATACAGCTTTTCGTTAGATTACATTTCTCATGTGCAGCTATCTAGTTC
Source organism: Nephila pilipes (assembly GCA_019974015.1). NCBI lineage: Eukaryota > Metazoa > Arthropoda > Arachnida > Araneae > Nephilidae > Nephila > Nephila pilipes. Next base: position 4,667 of record BMAW01078501.1, on the reverse strand, counting down.
CCATTTTGAAATACTTTGATGACTAAACACTTAAGCAAATTCATTTCCAATTCACAGTCTCAAAATCCGTCACATTTTTTTTCACCTATTCCATTTCCTATCTCTTAATCGAATCTCTTTGGTGTTTTTTCATGCGCTTAAGCCTTCCCAGCAAGCAAATTCTTGCATTTCAACTAGGTTCTTGTCTCTTTCAAACAGGCATCAGAGTGACAAGGGCCTGCCCTAGAACAAAAACCGGTTAAGTCTCTCTCAAAGCGACATTGCGACCGCGCAAAAAGTAGGTCTAACTGTCCGTTTCCCAAAGTGGGAGAAAATACTGCCAAGGTTCATAGAGTTCACTTCCATTGAAGTTCTCGTGTCCCCCTATTCTACTTCTACGTTAGAAGCCGATGCCTTTTTTTTATTTATTATCAGTGTTATTATTTATTCTTTTTCTTCACATGGAGTGGCCTCCCCCCAACTTTATTCTGGCTAGTTTCTCCTTCCTGTGTGTTTGGCTCGTTGGGTGCCTCTTTGGTACGTGACTCGCATCGCCAAATGCTTTCAATGAGTCTTGAAGTGAGCGGAGTGGTAGTTAGAATTGCTAGTTTATCTCTGCTTTGGCTTGATTTATATTTAAATAGTACGCCTTTGATTTACACTTTGTATGGAATTTCATTCTGAATTACAAGTGGCGGTCCAGGATTTATTCTGATGCGAATAATTAGAATTGTGTCAAATTGTCCTTGCTCTTGATTAAAATTTAAACAGTTCGCTTATGTTTAGTTTAGTATTGAGCTTTGTTATATATCTATTGGTAGTTGCTTAGGGTCAGCCTCGATCATTGGTTAGGATTGGCTAATGATGGTAGTTACAACTGTGTGTGTATGTCTGTTGTGTCATGCACGGAGCTACATCATAACTCAAGCGATGAAGTTTCAGAATCAGAAACTATATCGTTGTAGGTAATAGAATTGTAAGCTTATACATACTTTGGCTATATTAAATTATCAGATTTGGAGCTACATTAGGAGCCAATGGTGACAGAAACCAGAATTCATTTGTCTTTTATATGCTGGTTAGAATGGCTAAATTTCCATTGTCTTGATTTTAAAAAAAATTGCCTTAGCTTAGGTTTTTACCTGGTTGGCTGTTGATGAAGGTAACGGATTCAGTTCTAATGTTAAGATTCTAGGATCGCAGTATAATGTAGAATTATTTTTTTTAACTGGTGTTATGGTCTAGATCTCTTAAAATTATTGGCTTATGTTTTAAATTTAATTAAATGAATTTTAAGTTAGTAGTGAAAAAAATCTTTTATTTCATGTAGTTTATCAATGAATTAGCTGAACTTCAATTTTATGAGATCTTAGAATTGGTCTGGTGTGGGTAAAGATGTACCATATCACATACATTTTAAATTTGTACTACATCACACTATACCGTTACTAATTATTTATTCTAACTTTTGAAAACCATATACACACACAATGACTGATAAATAAATTATTCTTTTATGACATCCGTAACTGTGTATATGTCTATAGGAAAAAGCTGATGTTACTTTATTTTTGGCTTTTAACGGTTATTTTTGATTCTAAAGAGCAACATATACAGTTACTATTGAATGTTAAACAAATAAGCTCAATTAGTACTGCTATTGCTTCAGACTAAGATAGTAGATTTAATAAACGTTAGAACAGAAAAGCTAATAAATTGTTACAAAATCTAACAAATAATGCATTTTTTTTTAAAGAAAAAGGGTTCTAACAGAATGATAATTTTTGTATTCAAGTTACGAGGCTACTTTTCTTTTGTGACAAGTAATAATCAATTAGCTGGCAGTATTATTTAAATATCAGTATTTTTAAATTTGTTTTGATCAAAACAATTTTTAATTATAATGACATAATAAATATTTCAAAAATTATTAAAGTTATCAGATTGCAAGATTAAATACTTTTGAAAATCATACCCTGCAGGTTTTAAATGAATAAAGAATTTTTTAATTTTTCCATTAGCTAATAAGAAAATGCTACAAAAATGACATTGGGAATTTATATATATTAACGAATGGGAAAAACAATAATAGTAAAACTCCTTTCTCCTATATTTTGCAGCATTTTATATGTATGAATTTTAACATTTTTCGTCAATATCATTATTTCAATCTTGAGTAATAAAATACCTAATTTAATGCTGAAATCTTGAGGTCATAAAATAAACACGTGAGAAACTCTTCCTATAATTAACGTAAAACACGTTTAATTCAACGAAATGTGACTGCACCAATCAATCAAATCTTGCCACATTCAAAAAATAAAGTGCAAAAATTAATGTTAAAGCTACATATTAGAATTGACAAAAATTAAAGGGACCAAACAACTCGACATTTGGCGACGGACTTGGCGACGCTTGAGCAACCCTTCGCCTCAGGGCTGATCCATGCACAAGTAACCATGCGAGGCCTATCCACGTACGGTCGTAGCTCTTTTTCCGCCGAAGCCGAAGCGCAACGACTCCGTTTCAACTCAACTCGAGATTTTTCTCTCTCTCGCTCGCTCTCTTTCTAGCCTTTAAAAGAGGCACACGAGATAAAATAAAAGACCCTATCCTTCCCTATTCCACTAATTAGGAAAGTATTGGAATCTTTCTCTTGGCGCAATATGTAAGATAAAAGAATGGGAAAAGGGGGTTTATAGGAAGTGAGAATGAGTCATGATCTCTAAGAACATTCGGAATTACGTGGTAAATTATGAAAACTATATTTAACATGTATCGGTTACTAGAAAAGTGTTAAAATAATTCAACAAACTCCAAATCTTTTTTTCAAAAATAGTTTTTCAATCGATTTACAAGCCTAATAAAAAATGAATTAAAGTTGCAACAGTATGTACAAGGAATTACTCATATTTTTGAACTATAGTAGTCCTAACTGACTACCTAAACATATACATTAGTCTAAACTAGGGACTGAAGGCTTTAACAAGAGGGTGTTATGCGACCTTCCAATGATTGGCTTTGGTATTTTGGCACTTGTTATTTAACTATAATAAATCTCACAATCGATAATTAAGTTATAAAAGTATAACAGAAATTATTTTTATAAAATCACATTTGAAGGAAAATGAAACGGCAAACGAAATATTAATGAAAACATCGAATCAGGTTAGTGATTTGCTACCTACAAAAATTCTTTGCTATTGTGCATGAACTATACAAGTCAAAAAATAACAATAAAATGCATAATTTTCATTTTTTAAAAAAATTCCACTGAATCTTTGTTATCTTTCACCTGGACAAGTTTTATAATTTCTTTTCTAAACATTCACACCGTATTATAAAACACCTTAACATTTATAAAGAAACAACTCGAATACTTACATGATTATTTTGAACAACTTCGTAGTTCTCTGCATAAACTTACACCGGCAACGCCTTACTTCGATAAACTACTTCAAAACTTGCTTTCATCTAAAATGTTTTAAAAATTATATTCTAATATGATTAAAACCCTGTAATAGTATCATCCAAATCATAAACACATGATTTAATTCATACCAGAACTCGGCAACTTAAACATATAATATTAATGATGATCGAATTCAGACACGGCAAAAATTAATTTTCCTTTTTATTCGAACTCTTTAGTGTGAACTTGTGTACAATGCCTTTTATTCTACTCATATCCTTCTATAAAGGATTTATGAAATCTATATCTTCGAAATCAAATTATATTTTGAAACTAATTTGTTACACTTCGCCTTAATATTAATGTATCATGTTTATATATATATATTATCTGGTAATCCGAATTATATCTGATAGTTAAACATATAGATCGTCATTGTAGGAATTATTTAATCATTAATCTAACACACATTTCCCTTCTAAAATTATTTTGAAGAAGCCAAATCAAATTAATATATACTTACACTATGTAAGATTAAAAAAAAAGACATAAATCCTGAGGATTTCGAGCCTATAACTTTGAAAATGGCGTATTAAAATTTTAAGGAAACATATTAATAATATTTCAGCTGTTAAATGTCTATGACACTAATTTCTATGTCATAAAAGTTGAAGTTCGAATCAGTCTTAACAAAAATTTGCGCTTCAGCAAGTTAAGTGCTTAAAATCCGTTAGACCCTAGCACGCCATTTTGGGAATTATTAATAATTATTATAATACATTTCCTTCTGAGATGCTTTTAAGGAAATCACATTAAAATATTAATTCGCCCTAGGTAGGATAAAACCTTCATAAATTCAGGGGATTTCGAGTCTGTAACATAAAAGAGTGCATTCGGATTATAAAGAAACATATTAATAATGTTTCAGTGGCTAAATGCCTTTGGCACTGCTTTCCGTGCCATAAAAGTTGAAGTTTGCATTAGTCTTAGCAACAATTAGTGCTTCAGCCGGTTAAGTGCTCAAAATTCATTGCAATCAATCATCTGCAGAATTTGTTAATCAGTTGATCTTGAAGTATTTGGTCTCAAAAATTGCTTTGAAATTCTGATTCCCAGAAAAACGAAACACACCTGAATAGATCTTAGTTGATAACTTTAACTTTGATCAATGGTGTCTTACCTAGGAACAATATAAATATATCAGAGGAAACAAAGACTATAATATATATATATATATATATATATATATATATATATATATATATATATATATATA
>BMAW01078490.1:0-10930 GCA_019974015.1 Nephila pilipes | reverse complement strand
TAACTGTTGAATGTTTATTTTGTTCGCATTATATCAGCCTATGTTCACACCAAATTTTATTAAAATCTGTCCAGTAGTTCTGGAGATCGTAGGTAAAATATGAAAATTATCTTAATTACTTACACCAGTGTATACATATACATATATATATATGTGTGTGTGTGTGTGTGTGTGTGTGTGTGTATGCACTCCTTTTCTATTAATTTTTTAATTAATGTAGATGGACTGAGAATATGTTTGCCCTATGAGTTTTCAGTTATACTCGAATTAAAAAAACTTGAAATTATATTTCCAAAGAATGAACGTATAAAATTCTTATTTCATTTAAGAAACGAGCACAATATTTAATATTTAGTATGTAATGGATTTGCGCAGTATTAATATTTCAACTTTATCTCTTTATATACTCTTGTTTAAATATCGCTTTCTAAGTATTCAAAGTAAACTATGTTTGTCTTTAATAGGAGAATTATACTAAACATATTATAAATATAAACATTATTTTTAAATTTTAACGAAATAATTACTTTTTATAAAGAAATATATATTTAAAAATCTTATGCAAAATATATAATGTCAATAATATATAATGTTGATATGCGTAAATATGATGAATATTTGATGTCTTAGTTATTTACTTTTCTGAAAAAAATAAGTAACTCTCTTGAAGTTATAGTAAACTAAATGCATACATTAACTTCAAAATAATTATGAGTCGGAATTTTTAAGCCATTATTTGCAGAAAGAATGTAAATGAAATTGCATTTTTTTTTTAAATAAAAGCATGTCTTTCAAGTTAGTAATAGTTGAATAAACACGAATCTAATGCCAAACCACATTTGTAGCAAAACATTCATCGACCGATTCTTATCTAAGTAATTTTTACTTCACAATCGACATATTTGAAGAAGGAAAAAAAATCTTGAAAACGAAAATCATTTCTGGGCTGCAAATTTTAAGTGAAACATTACAAAATAGCTTTGAAAGCACTTTCACTTAAATGTCTTTCCTGCTACATATTACGCCTTAATAAAAGTTTCCCAACAGAAATAAAGCGCGACAGGCTCACAACGATTTGAAGTGCAATAAAAACAAAATTGTTCAAAGCCTCCTGTCGTGCGATATATATCCTCTATCAATCAATAAAGAGCTGCGCCAAATATTTCACGAAGAACCTTTTGCCCGAAATCCATTTTCTTGAGTGAGAACATAATTCGATTTCGAGCCAGAATTGCAGTCAACTTGGTTGCACCATCAATTTTAACAACCTGCCGCTTATTTCGAAACAAGGAGAAACCAAATACTCGTCCGTTCTTTGTTCCGCTCCGTAAGTGCTTTAACACAGTATGCGCCTGCATTCTACCTCGTATGCATTTTTATTCGTATTATGTTTCAAGATTAGGTTGCTGGCGACATGTATCAGACACTTTTCAGACCGCTGTAACGAGGCCATTTGTAGCAATTGTCTATCGATCGGGCAATGCATTGCCTTGCTATCATTTTAGGCATCAGGAGAGGTCTATAGGATTCCTGCAGGTATTTCCACGAAGCCCTTTGATAAGGGATGTACATTGTTACCCATGCATTTATCAGTAACAACAAATAGTGTACAATTTGTAGAAGATGAGTAACTACAAATATTGTTCAATTTATAGAAGATATCTTATCTATATAACACTATGCTGGTGTTCACTTGAAATTCACTGATGAGGGATGTACATTGTTACCTATATGTTTATTAGAATCTGCAAACATTGTACTTTTAGCATAATAGATTTAACTGAGTGGAACTATTGTGCTGGTGCTTACTATAAACTTTTTAAATTCTTTCATAGGATGCACGTTGTTACCTATGAGTTTATCAGTATCTACAAATATTGTACAATTTGAAAAATTTATTTATTCCTCAGGTATTACAAGATATTGTCTCTAATTAGGTGTACCATTGAGTAAATTTGTGAAACCTTAAGAAGTGTTTGAAAGAACAAAATATTTACCTTTGAAAGTTAATATTCAACAGCTTTAAATAGGACGTACTTCTATATTCTGTAAAATGCTTTCGCTTGTATAAAACGAGCAAACCGGCATGTAATAAATTTATGACGGCCTGTAGCACACTTTTCCAATCGCTTCAATGGCGCATGTTGTATGGTAATAATTTATCTATCCCACATTGCACTGTCGGACATTCATTTTTATTTCATTAGAAGAAATCTACAGGTCTCCTGCAGTAATTTACCTAAAGCTCTTTGATAAGGAAGATACATTGTTACCTATGCATGTATCAGTATTTATAAATATTGTATAATTTGTAGAAGATATATCTTATTTTTATACTGCTATTTCTTAAGCTTTTTGTTAACTTTTGTACATTGTTACCCATAAGTTCATTATTAATCAAAAAAATTTGAACAATTACTGTAATTTATCTTATTTTCATATTGCCAATGCTGATGATTAGTATAAACTCTTTGATAGAGATGAACATTTTTAACCATAAGTTTATCAATATCTTTAAAAATTGTGCAATTTGTGTTATTTGTTTTATTCTTAAGGAACTGCAAAGTATTGACATAAATTACATGTACCATTGTAAACATTCGTAAAACCTTAAGAAATTGATCAAGAAAAAATTCGAGATAAAAATCAACGTTTTTATATAGTGGCAAAGTTTATTAAGAAAAATTATTGAAATATTAGTTAAAACTGGTCGCAAATATCTAAATATTGCATTGTTAGGCAAGTAAGAACGGTTCCCGAAATTTCAGAGCTCTAGCTTGATGGGAAGTTGGTTAATTTAACGATAGAAAATTTGATGACACACTGATACACACACACACACACAGAAACACACACCAAGTGAAATACATAAAAACGTTAAAAGTAACTAAAATTAAGTAATTCATCCGGTAAATTAAATGGTTGGAATGCAGTTTAACCCAATCACTCCTGGCGACAAGAATTATTTCGCAGTATTTTGCCAAATGTGGCTACCATGGTCTGTTTTACGGACTTAACGTTCAGCCAAACAAAACAATCGCCAAGTTTGGAGCCAATTTTTGAAATCGCGCCAAGTGGTTGGGATAAACTGCATTATTGAAGAAAATACTAGCTAAAACTTGTCGCAAATGTCTAGATATCTCATTGTTAGGAGAGTGAGAACGATTCCCAAGGTTTCAGAGTTCTAGCTTGATGGGAAGTTGGTTAAATTAACGATCGAAAATTTGATGACACAAACACACACACCAAGTGAAATTCAGAAAAACGTTTTAATAATAAAAAATGGATACCATCAAACGTCGACCTTCAAGAGATTTAAATAGGATGTGCTCCTATATTCTAATTGCATGTTTTTACTTTCATTCTACGCATGTAATTAATTGTTGAATGAAATTTTCACGTTGATGTAACGAGTCCATTTGTAGCAACTATTTATCGATCATCAAATCCATTGCCATGCTTTCAATTTAAGCATTAGTAGAGATTAATAGGGATCCTGCTTAAATATATTTGAAAGGGAATGTATATTGTAAACATGTACATTATTAATCACACGTTTCATGATAATAACAAAATTGTACAATTTGTAGAATATATTTTATTTTTACAGTTCTACAAATCGTTAAACTAGATTAGAGGCAATATAGTATAAACTTATGAATTCTTAAGATATATTTTAAAATACACAATATAATTAAGGTTAATATTCAAGAGTTTTAAACGCGATGTTTCTTTCCACCTTCTGCTTATATACTTTTTTTTCTTACATTAATGCCAGAATTAAATTGTTGATGACTTAGAAAATACATTTAATAATGCACTTTTTACATTTCTATAAGGAAACCATTTGCAGTAATTGTCTATCGAATTCTAAAGACATGCATTTTATTATGCTATCATTTCAGAATTGTGGTAATGTTTATTCGGAATAGTTTGTTAGAAAATGAACATTACAAAACCAAATACTATTTAAAATTTTCGTTAATCCCTAGAAATACAACTTACATCTTGTATACTTTTGCAAATTAGATTTTATTCCGTGCTTGTGTTCACATATTGAGATGTCAATTTCACTTAATAATAAAACAATTTATGAAAATTTAGAGCTTTCATTGAATTCTTTGCTAAAACATTCTTGAAAAAGTACATTCTCAGTATTTAAGTAACCTTTAAATATTATTTCGGTGAAGATGCAACTTTGCATTGTGTTCCGTATTTCTTATACGGCAATTTTAAATATTTTCGCTATATTTCTGAGGATAATAAATGTGGATATATAACTAACTAAATGATTCTAATGAAAGTAGAGTTGCTTTAAATTGTTTCATCTTATTTAAAAGAATATTTCTGCTAAAGTTTTATGGGAGGGAAAAAAAGTATTTTTATTACATATATATATATATATATATATATATATACATATATAAAAACTCTATTCGACGCTCTTCCGCTATGTTTGAGTATATGTGTGTGTGTGTGTGTGTGTGTGTGAGTGATATAACATATAATATGTAATATTATAATATATTTTGATTGTATAGCTGTATAATTTCTGTGATTTCTTAAATTTTTGTATAGTCCTTTGTAATTGTATTTGCTGAATGAAGAACGATTTCATTGCAAAATAAATTAAAAGAGCAATAGTTTCAAAACTCTTGGTCAATAGATTCATAACACAAATATATGAACTCGATTTAGTATATAAATAATGTTATTACTACTTTCTCTAATGAAAGGTGAGGTAATCTTAATGATAATTAAGTTTATAAAATTAAATACATGTATTATTACCCAAAATTGGTATACATGATATTATATTCTTATAATTATAGCTTTATATTCTTCATAATGTACATATATTTTTCAATATCAACGTTTAAATCAGTTTCCTATAAATTAATAATAATTAATAGAATTTTAAATAGTTCTTACCATTCTTCTTCTTATGGAGTCCTTAATTATTTTTCATCATTTAAAATTTTTGCGATGCTATTTTCCTAATAATAATTTTTTCTTCAAATTTTATTCAAAAAGAGAGAGAGAAAAAGACAATCTTGACTACTGAAAATTACTTTTAACTAGGTAAAAATAAACAAAACTAGGAAAGCTAAAAAGTAATCTTGAATAACAGAAAAACTAAAACTTTCTGGGTTTAAAACAATTTTATACCTCAACAAGAATGCCTAATTTGCATCAAATATAATATTGTTATAGTTTATATTTGAAACGCGTATTACCACGTTCAGCGAGTTACATTAGAAATTAATAATGGATTGTTGACGATATTTTGAGTCAACTCTTTAAAAGAAAATACTTCATATGCTTAGTAGAAGATGTCAATATATGGCATTATTGTATTGTAATAGTGTATTCATGCATAACTTTTTCAGACAATATATAACTACTGAAATGTAATATCTATTTGTATACTCTTTGAAGGGGCTTATTCAAAATAAATTTGCAGCAAATTGTTGTCATTATTTGACCACAAGAATATTTGACTATTTATGAAGGGAATTCGAGATATATTTCAACATAATTGAATGGTGTCAACAATACAGGAGTAAAATAACTTTTTCAAATATTAAATAATAAAAAGAATAGTTTCAAATATTAGAAAAAACAAAATAATAGGGTAAACATTGAAAGTTCTGTTTTAAAGATTAAAACTACTTAGTTCACTATATTTAAGACATTATACTGGTTATAAAAGATTTAAATTCAGATCATCAGATTCACAAATAGTTTTTATAAGATTTGAGGGGTTTTTTTAGACAATCCCCGTTACATAATTTAATTTCTAAGCCAAGAATTAAACATATTCCTCAAATTAGTATAAATTCGTTTGAACTACTTGTCTAAAAATGAAACAATGTAATCACTAAATTATGCATGCTGTACATTTCTAACCTGTATAGTAATCAATTACTGTACTTTATCAAAAATTTTCAAATTTGTTAATGTAAAATATTTAAGTATAAGCCGTGATAAATTGTCATATTATAAATTGACATCTAAACAGTAATTATTGGCAAAACATTTCTAATTTTTTTTATTAATATTTAATCAAATTCTTATTTCTTATGTAAAATACATTTCAAACAATTTTACGTTATAAATAATTTGAATGTTATGTATATTAAGATTAAATTGGTTAAGAATATAGCTAATGATATACATACATTTTTACGTTGTTGCTAATTTACAGCTTAGCACTTAAATTGTATACATTAATTATTCCACATTGCAAATGACTTTATGCAATGTTTCTCTAAATAAAACAATCATTAGTTCTCTATAACTAAACTTATTTTACCAAAATATAATTAAATTAAGTAAATCAAATTAAATAAACATTTCAAATTATTGATGAAAGTAAACTGTTATATTATTATTTTATGTTCTACTCTGAACCTCAAAATGTGAATAATTAAATATAATTCGTTACATGTCTAATATCTGAAAAATTATTGAATATTTTTTAAAAAATTTTGATGTTTTCAAGGAACCTATATTTTTTCTCTCATAATCTATAACTTATTAACTATAATACTAATAAACAACAAAAAATACCATATACTGTAATTTAGATAAGATAATCAAAAGAAAGAATTAGTAAAGAAAAAGTAAACATTTTTAATCGTTAATATTAATATAAATGTAAAGAAATACAGCAGAGACATTATCTGCTTGCGTAAATGAATCCTAAAATAACTGGGTCATTTATAATAATTTTATCTTAATTTTTAAGCATACATATCTCATATTACAATACATTCAGGAATTTCTTTCGCTTTGAAACGAGCATTTTTAGCAACTATTTCCAAAGTAAAAGTAAGAAAATTAGATCATATCCTTCAAGAAATCAACAAAACCTTCTTTCGCATTAAATATTCATTTTTGCCTTAATTTCTTGCTCTCTTTCTTAAAAAAGTGTCGGAAAAGAATTATTTTTCATCCCATCCGACATGTGGTTAATATTTCAACACGATACATTTCCACAGTGAAAGGAAAAGGTAATTAGAAGAAACCATATTTCAGGTTCAAATATTTTTCTCTGTTTAATGACTGCCATTTTTTTGCTGTCTTTCATCTCAGGAAATATCCCTTTATTTTCAATGCAATTATATCTTTTTCTGGGGGAAAATTCCGTTGTAGAAATAAAATAGAGTTATTCTTCTCATATGTGTTTAAATAAATGTCAAAATTGCTTGGGCTTGATTTATCTTCACATAATAGTTGAAATTGATGCTGCCTTCAAACAAAAGAATGACTTATTCTCAGTGTGCGGTTGATATCAGTTGAAAAGGGGATATTTTTCTTCTCTTGTTTGTTAACAGGGTTAATGTTTATTATGTCAATTTAAAATAATGCACTGACTTAGATAAATTCTTCAGACATGTATTTTTTTCTGTTAAAGGTAATGATAAATCTACTTATCAAATTTAAACAACGATCATAAATGAGATATGTTCATCATAGAATTTCATTTGAGGTATTATTAAAAATAGAAAATGTTTTGTAACGTATAAAAAGTTTCTTCTAGCCATTAGATGCATGAAAAAGAGTATGTAAGTGAAATATTTATTAAACACTACTTAAATCATAGAATAATTTATTACCAAGATTATATTTTTTCTTATTTGATTATACTTTTAAATGGCGACTTGTTATTTCTCCAGGAATTCATTAATGGACGTGTAGATATTTGCAAAGAGAAACGTTTGTAATATGCAAAAAAGTATACGTAAATTCCCTAATTTTGTGTGTAAATGCTTATACTAATTAGTCTAAAAATATTATTTGTTATTATTCTCACTACTTATAAAAACAAAAAGTTATGTTCTCTCATAAACTTAAGAACAATGAAAATTCTGCACCAAGAAGGGAACTGCGGATTGAAAAGAAATGTAATGCACGTAATAATGCAGATGAAAGATTCACTTGATCTTAAAACCAAAATAATTTTAAAAAATACAGTATGTACAATTAGAAGCATACAGTGCAATTTCTATAGCGTGTCGGACAACCACCGTCTGCAATACATGTCGCAACACGGTTAGGCATGAGTTGATAAGACTTCGGTTGTTGTCCTGAGGCTCATAAACCATCAAATCTTGAACAGCCATCGCCAAATCATACACAGAGTGACACAGCGACATCTGTCGTTTTAGCTGGTTCCACAAATTCCCTATGAGGAATAAGTCCTGGTAACGAGTCGTGGCCAAAAAATAGTCTAAATATGACTAGAAAATCTTGAGCTACTCGAGCTATATGTGGACGAGCGATATCCTGCTGAAACATTGCTTCTGGAAGACCATTTAGGAAAAGTCACACGTTGGGTCGAAGAATATCATCAACATAACACTGGCTCATTAATGCTCCATGTGCCATAATAAGAGTGGATCGGCTATCTTATTCTATGAAACCCCAGACCATTACGCTGCTATGAGGGAAGTTTGTCGCGCGACAGTGGGATGGAATTGTACCATTCACCAGGGCGCTTATATACCCTTGGGTGGTTTCATTTTTTCCCAAACCAAACCATGCTTCATCCCTAAACACTATATTTTTTCCAATCTGGGGCATTCCCCGTTGCTGTGGCTTAGTACTGTTGTAGATAGAGTCACCGAATTTTGGTGTTAAAGACAGAACTCGAAAAAGCCCTTGAATTGCATATTAGCTTGCTCAAGGCGTCTGGTAATGGTTTGTGAATTAACTGGTGGCCTTACATCTGAATGTATCATGGAACGAGTCACTGTGAGATCCTTTCGCTTCTTCGTCTTCCTGGTTACTTCAGACTCTGTTATCCGCATGTGGGTGCCATCTCGATATTGCCCCCATTATTATCTGACGGCACACACCAAACCAGTAAAAATATATTTTAATGTTTAATCACATAAATTTAATGAATATTAAATATGTTAAGATATATATCTATTGTTATATAAGTTTATCAGTGAATGAAATGCCATGTTCAATAAAATCTATGCAAAAATAATAATGAAAATAACCAAATTTTAAGATTTAATATTCATTTAAACTGAATAAATGCAGACTAATTTAAAACCTTCTAAATATTTAGAAATATAAAGAATTCACTAGAATTCAGTAAAACATCCGTGACAATGAAATCAATTAATTAATGTTTATGCAACTTATTTGATTCTAGAGTAGTTTTAAGAAAAATTAAACACACATCATTCACATCAATGTATAGTTAATTATTTTGTCAAGTTAATTGTTGTAGACTTTTGTTTTACAAATACCAGTAGCAATGCTCAGAAAAATATTACTAACGTTATTATACAACAATAAACATAAAAAATAATTTCAAAAACAGTACTTAGAAAACGCAATATATAATTAAATACATTTGCAGCAAAATATATCTGCTCCGTTTATAATAATTATTTAGATCTCCGGTACTTTTCCATTTCGCAGGCTCAAGGATACCGTTGCAATACGAATACAGAAAACGCCAACGGAATATACCTGCGTTGTCTCGAATAAAAATTACTTTGGGAGAGATTTGCGCCGGGGAAATGGAAAAGTACCTAAACTCTTATAAATGCAATTTTAATAATCTTTAGGGCAAAACGATTAATAAAGAGCTATCTCTTACGAAAAATTTTATTATTTTGATAGGCACAATTTTGAGGAAAATTGTATAAAAATTCAATAGTAAAAATATAAACAAATTAAAGAAATGTCACTAGGAAGATGAGTTGATGATAGTTTAGCCTATATTTATATCTGCATTTCTTTGAACAAAAATATGTAAAGAAAAATAAGTTTACTGTTTATAGTGTATAAATGATTTAATCAACGTTAATTATAATAATAATTCTGTAGATAAACGCAATGTTTATTTTTATCCTAAATATTTAAATTTAATTGAAACAGATACAGATAACAACAATATGATTTCTTAGAAGTAAAACTGAAAATAATAGATAACAAATTATAATGCAATACATTTGATAAAAATATTCTTTTGAATTTTAATTTATTAAAGTTCTATTCTGGAACAGAATTATTAATACATCTTTTTATATAAATTTAGTTCTTAAGTTCTTTCATAGTATTTAGTAAGTCAAGTTTCAGACAAAATAAGAAATATGAAGAAACTCTTTCAAAATTTCTTGGCGTATAATTACCCTATTATTTATTTTAAGGAACATGATTATTGCTTAGCACTTATCAAAGTGATTAATTATCGGCTCCTGTTTTAAAATTATTCTTATGTATTCTACAGTAAATTCTTCTAAAAGTTTATATTTTGAATAAACTTCTTTAAAAAGTCCCTTTGCTATAGTAATTTTCTTTTCCTAGTAATAGAAGTTAGTACCAGTTATATTATTTTTTAAATTTCAATTATGTATTTTGCTTTTTCATTAATTTTAGATGTAAATTTACTTTATAAAAAAATTGCAAAAAAAAATTGGAATTCTGTATAATTTTAATATTTTGCTTTATATTTCCAAGATTTATTTTTAATCCCGTGTGTATTAGTTCTGACCAGTCATTTTAAAAAGAAACACAGGAGGGGACATGGGTATTACAGTAAATAAGTATAAATTTTATATACTTTAGAATTTAATATTTTATTGTATGTATATATATATATATATATATATATATCATATGTGTATAACGAATGAAACTATACGCATGAAAAAAGAGAAAACTAATGAAATCCTAAATTGTACAATGTATCATAAAATCCTAAATGAGAAGATCTGAAAAATCAAAATTTAATATGAAGTAATTTAAAACTTTGTATCTTGTTTTAGAAAAACATGCGCGATTAACCATGTTTTATGGCGGCTGTAAATCACTCTATATAGTAAATTACATTACTACAGAATAATTACAACCAAATATATTTTTGGCTTAAAAGCAATACGTAACTGAACGAAGTACAATT
>BMAW01078488.1:0-35292 GCA_019974015.1 Nephila pilipes | reverse complement strand
GCGAAATAGCTTTTAATGAACTTTAAAGCTGCATTCAAAAATTGAACACTTTCGTAAGAATTTAAATATTTAATACAAAATTAAAATCTAAATGATTACGAATAAAAAAGTAGATTAATCTATGAAGTCATAACCAAGCATCAACAATACGCTGAAAAAAAATTTTGTATTTTCGGAAGTAAAAATGTAGTCTAATTTTAAAACTACATTCGAGAAATACTTAAAATTCAATATTCTTTTAGATTGTAACTAAAAAACAAAGAGCTTTTTAAAAGAAAATAAACATCTAAGAAAAAAATAAGTTTGTAATCTTTTATCTCTAGTAATAAATTCTTAAATTTGAAATTTTGAAACCCAAAGAGTATATAAAGTATGAGCAAGTAAATAGTAAAAAACATCGAAACTTCAAAAACATCGAAAGTCTAAAATGTAGAAAATGAAAAAATTCCATCGATATTATTTCGCATTCATTTCCCCTGTAATGGATCTGCATTCACAACTTATTTAACGTATCGAATTGCGCACAATCTTTATGAAGTATTATTCCAAAGATAATTTCATACCAATTGTAAAATACCAATTGTAAAATACCAATTGTAAAATACCAATTGTAAAATACCAATTGTAGTAAATTAAAAAGATTTTCTCTCAATGATAGTATCATTAACATCCAATTCGATTCAAATAAAAACACTTAATTGCAAAGCTGGAGGAGAGTAGAAAACTCCATAATTAAAAATACCATTTGAGAAGTCGTCTTTTTTCTTGACACTTTGAAATGATTTTATATCTGCGATTGGAAACTTACTCGTTCATCAATTTCCAAATCCTAAAGTATTATCCACCATTTAAATTGTTCTGTATCACACACAGTTGTGAATAATCACACATTTCATTGATTTCACAATTGATTACGCATTTCATATAGTTTTTTCTAAGTAAAATGTAGTCGATTCTTATCAGTTTTTTCTATTTTTTTAAGTCCACGATAGATGAAAATCTACCAAATGATTCAATACATTTCATAAACAAACAAACAAAAAAGACAAAATTAACCTTCTTAAAACGTAAGATGATATGTCAAATTACTGAGATTCAAATCAGTCGTTTTGCATCTATTTTTGAATTTACGAGAACTTAGTCATTAGTCTTGCTAAAAATTACTTTCTCACAAATTTCGCTTTGTCAGAACTCAACAAGCACTAAAATGGAATTTTAAATCGCAAGCTTTCGAACATAACGAAAATTGTGCTGAAAAATGTTTAAAATTTCTTCGTTTTCCGGCAACAAATGCAAAGAAAGAATACATAAATTATTTTATTTATATGAATATCTTTAGAAGTTAAAACAATAATTTATTCGATTATATTTAAATTTATTTAATGTAAAAGTAGGTTATTCAATCACAATATTCTTGCTTTGTAATTAACATATAAGACATAATTCTACAAAACTTTAAAAAGCCGTTTTTGCCAAACAAAAGAAATTATTATTAGTTTGAAGCCAACCATAGCGGAGCGGAGGGTTCGAATTCAGTTTTCATCGAAGCCTGCCAGGTATAACAAAGCAGGAAATCTGAATTTCAAATACAGATGATGTGATGTGGAACTAAGATGAAGTTAAACGATGCAAATATTCCTCTTTATATAAATAATTTGAAAATTCATTGTTTCAACGAAACAAAATTCTCCAAATATAAAACTACAAAATAAAGAGATAAAACAAAATGGATTTCATTCCATGTAAAGTTTGAAAAATATATTCATTCTGTGCAAGTTAAAATATTTAGTTAGAATTCTGTTTATTTCGAGACTCGACCCTTTTTAAGTTACACATGATATAATAGAAATTTCACTTGGAACATTCTTTAATCAGAAAACTATATTATAATGCTATATATTAATTAAAATATATTTTAAAAATCTAGAAAACACAAACTGTTTAGTGGAAGATAGATTCAGATTTTAAATAGAATAAACCATCAATACATTACTTTAAAAATAAACGCTACAAGGAAAATTTTAAGAATAAGTGTTTTATATGTAAAAAAGTGTGTCTTGAAATTAATTCTGATTATTTCAATAAATGATATCAATTTGCTTTTAAGAATAAAAAAGTAAAATTTTATTTCAATGGGTTTAACAACTTTACAGGCACATATACTTTGTTTACTTCGAAAACTTGCATACAAATTTACTAATACACATATGTTGACTTTCAGAATGCAGTAAATTGCAATATTTTGTTTCTGGTATGCTTTTCTATCCTAAAAAGTTCGTATTGATTTAAATCTAAAGTGAGAAGATTCATTAATAAAATTAGCTCAATTGAACAATATATATTTCCTTTGATGGCTACTACTCAAATACACGACAGAAAAAAGTATACTTAAGAAAAATTTAATTCTATGAAATTTCGTTTTTAAATGTCTCTTTTTGTTGCATGATTGACAACTTTAAAACTCAGATTGTATTTCGTAGCAAAATGTTCAGGAATCGTACCCGAAAGTCGTCTCACCCATATGAGTGTAAAGATGTCCAACTAAGGTTTCTTATCACAGTGATTGCGAAGATGTCGATTTAGGCTCTCTCTATATCTAAATTTTTCCCCACAGTATTCACAGATGAAAGGCTTCTCACCACTGTGAATGCGAATATGTCGTTCGAGGACAGCTTTTTGAGAAAATCCTTTCCCACAGTATTCACACTTAAAAGGCTTCTCACTACTATGAATACGATGATGTTGACCGAGGTTACATTTTTGTGAAAATTCTATCCCGCAGATATCACACTTGAAAGACTTCTCACCACTGTGAAAGCGAAGATGTCGAACGAGGTTCCATTTTTTAGAAAATCCTTTGTCTCAGATATCACACTTGAAAGGTTGTTGTCCAGTATGGGAGCGAAGATGTTCTTCGTATCTAACTTTATTGGTGAATAGCTTCGAGCACGATTTACACCTGAAGAGATTCTCCCCAGTATGCAAACGATTATGTTCAACAAGAGTGCTTTTATTAGAGTAGGATTTGCCGCAGGTCTTGCATTTATACGGCTTATCGCATTTGCGTGTAGTTGATTGTCGGTTGGTATAAGGTGACGTTTTGTTAAGTTCCAAATTATTAACTACTTTATTTTCGGATGCGTTACACTTGATGTATGATTCTATGGAACGTTTTACGGACTTTTGCAAAATATTGTCATTCTGCTCTCTCCTCACGAAAATATTTTTGGGTTCTTCAATCAATTTATTGGAATCAGTCGATCTTCTAATAGAATCTACAAGTGCGATGTTCTTCTTGCATTCTTTCTTTGTAGGTGTCTCAATTATCCTATCGGAATCATTCGAATCTACAACCGAGATATCCTTCTTGTGTTCATTCATTCCTGTTGTGTTTTCAGTTACTCTAATTTGTTTTGAGCAACCATCTTGGGATTCGTCTAATGTAGTACGAACATTTCTATTTGAGGCGTTTTTTCCTTCATAAACTACATATTTGTTATGGAAGATTAATACATGGGCATGGTACTTCATAAAATTACTAAAAGTCTTATCGCAACATTTCCACAGCTTACGATTCATTCTGCAGTGAAGGTCTACTTCTGACACAACAGTCACTCAAACTTTTGTTTTATGCAGTTAAGTTACTTCCGTCTCCAAAGAAAACGATAATAAGTAAGTTTAAAGCTGAAAAGGGTATTTCCATTCATGTCAGTTACAGTTATGGAAAGCGTAGTATTTTTAAATTCTTAATTGATTGATTTAGTTTTTATTAATTTCGCACTTACAAACAACACGGGGCTATTATCAATGGACCTCGTATCTTTTTAGCGTCTCTGGAGTGACAAGGATGACACTATGAGAATTATATATACACACTTTATAAATTTTCTCAGAATGCTATATTCAGAATTTTAGAATAATTCACGCTGTGCATAAAAATAAATATTTTAATATTTCTCTCTTCTTTTTATTACTATTTTGTTTGTGGCTATTATTATTATCATCCAGAATGTCTTTGCTTGACATCTATGGCTTAGCCATTTTCCCCAGAATACCCAAGAAAGACGAAAAATCGATATGGTCAATTAGTGACATTTTTGATTGGAAAACCAATGCTAATGGGACAACAAAATGCTATGGAATGAAGCTGCAATGGCACAGGTAAAACAATAAGGTTGATATCAAATCCACAGCATATTACATAAGCTTAGTACTTGAAAAAAATTCCTTGATTTGAACACGTATCACGGAAAAAAATTGTTAGACATTGCTTAATTACCTGAAATGTGCTGTTAATTTTTGGTAATATCTGCTTTGCTTGAGAATAATAGTATTTTGGATACTACACTAACATTTTTTTTTTAAACTTCAATCAGTTATTTCTGATATGCGTTTCAGTCACAAGAGGGAAGCATAAACTTCAGTTAATTTGAACTGATTATTGCCGTTTTCCAAAAATACTGAAAAGGTTTTTTAAAAGTTTTTTGCTTTAATGTTCCTTGACCAAATTTAGTAAAGCAAAAATTTCGGTTGCAATTTGTTCCTATGCGGCGAGAACGGCAATAAACAATGATCACGGAAGCACTCAATTTCGCTTGTATGATGTTTCCTTGAGAACAATGTTCTGAAATTCTAATTTTTACGGTTGTTTAATTGTATGCAAATGTTTAAAATGTTCGGAGCTCAGTGCGAGCTGTTCTTAGCTAATTTAAGAGCAATTTATTGTTATTCAAGAACTGAAATACTCTTCTACGTCTGTAACCATTTATTTAAATACGCTCGAAGTGTGATCAATTTTTTTTTATCAAACATTTTTTTTATGAAAATATGGTTATAAAATTAAAGTATTCTTATCCTTCCATCGCTATACTCACTAAGTATACTTCAGGTTACCCCAGAAATCAAGACAAGCTTTAAAGATATGTACGACACATAAATATCAATTTCTGTGTGCTGCAATGTGCGGTCAGAAATGAAATATGTTGGCGGAAAAAATAGAAGAGATGATAACATGAAAAGCTATTTTTATGTACATCAATGAGAATGGATTACAACAATTTTATGTTAAGATATTTGATTATTTATATTGACAGAGCTCTAGAAGAATAGTTTCGAGGGTTGACTTCAATTATAAGCCATTTCCTCACTAACACAAAATGACTTATGGTTCTCTTTTGCTGCATCATAAGTACTTTTCGATCCCTGATTGTGGCGTTAAACTCTACCTATTGTATTCGAAATTTTTATTCTTAAATAATTGGGGGTGCGTCACCTCTCATCATTAAGGCAGTAACACAACGATTGAAATTGTTGAATATGATAAGTTAATTAGCATTTTCAATGGCTGCTAATGTCTTTGCATCGTTAATGGTTTGTTTGCCATTGGAATAATTGGAAGAATACAGAATATCGAAAAGAATAAATTTATTTCTGACTTATCATCTTTTAATTTCTTTGTCATTAAAAACGAAAAAAAATGAAAGGATGATATTTTCCAAATGTACTTACGTGCTAAAATATAATTCAAATTTGTACAAAAAATATCTTTTATGTGAACTTAGCTAAAGATATACCACTAGTCTATGCTGAATAGATTGTAATATTTCATTTCTTTAGGTAGATGGTATTCCTCTCACACCTGACAAAATAAGTGAATAGTTAAAAGAAATATTAAAGTCAAAATAACATCACTATGTCTCAAATGCCTTCAGAAATTTCTCTTTTCATTATAATGACGGTTTCATTTCTAAAATATTCAATTCCACTAAAGCTTCAACACTTGTAAGTCGAAAGTTTTGCAATTTGTTCGGAAATATTAGACAAATGATTCGGGATAATTTTTTTTAAAGAAGAGAAGTGTTTGCATTTTTTTAATCCGTATTCAATCACCTCTTTCCTGTGTTATGCATTTTTTTTCCACATCTAGAATCTATCATTTAGAGCAACACGGGATTCAACACATCAAGCGCCCCAGTAAATCATGAAAAATGGTTCACCTGGGGACGGATAAGCTTCATGATTTTCATTTTTTTTAATACAGGGATCAGACTTTCATAATCAAAGGCAAAGCCAACATCCAAACCGATAATTCGGTCTCGAATACTGAGAAATCCCAATGCACGAGTGTTATGCAAAAATTTCAGATATTTGTCACCGAAATCTAAATCCAGAAAATGAAATTAAAGAAGTTTTTCCTAAAGAATATAATTTTGAATGACACCACGCACAGATGGTAATCATCAACATTTTATATTCGACGCTAATAATTCAAGTGTTTCCTCACAATTTATAATCAAGCAGACTAATTTGTGTGGTTGTCTCAATACACTGTTCATGCACACCGCAAAGGTCAAATTATCTTATGGAACAGGGTTTAAGAAGGACCGCTCGCGTATTGAACTGTTAATGACAACGTAGATGCAAAACATAAAAAGAAATTACTTAGATGACTTGTGAAAAGTTATATCTTTTTGTAGTTAAATTTTTTTAATATACTTATGTAAATAATAGACGTTACTTTTGCCAATATATATTTATTTAATCCGCCTACGGATCAAAAAAAATTATTTTGTTTTGGTTTCTTAGCGTCTCAATAGAAGCAACACGAGGGTTATTGAAGACCGACCTTGTAATTTTGAGCCCATTCAAATGACGACGATGATGAAACAAGAAGATATTAAACACATGAATTCCATTTCGCAAATTACACAACAATATACTCATGCAATTTCCAATCTTTTAAGCCATGAAAATTTATTAAATATATTTGAAAAGCCGCATTTAATAGCAATACGGCTGTTATAGTTAACATAATTTATACTTTTGATTTTCTGTTAAATGCCAAGAACCATACCTTAGCTGGCAGCCACTCGCTAAACAGCCAACACATTGTATCTCTAATATATTGAACTCGATAATCTAACATACAAATATTACTGCTTGACCTGTTTTTAAAGGATCCGGAAATCGAAATCTTGCCTCGATGGTTAACAACGTCAGCTCTGACATACGATTGTTATATTTGAATACTGCTACCTTTAACATGTGATAAAGAGATTATTTTTATGAATTGATAAGTGATTGATTGACTTGCTTATAAACCGTTGAATTTAAACAAACAACGCGAACGCTACCAGTTTTGCTATTTAGAACCGAGGTCAAGGAATGAGTACCGTACCTGAGTTCATATTTTTGTCTCCATATTCCCAAACATCACCAATGAGAGAGTAAGAGACAAGATAAATTTAAAAAGCATAAGTCCAACTACTAGAGATATTTGTCTCAAGAGGCAGCAGGATTGGAACCCACGACTGGACAAAACAACGCTCTCCGTGTTTTCGCTATAGTAATAAATGAACTATTAGAACCTCATCTTTATGAAAATTTTTACCTGTAAAGACTAATTTGTGGGGGAAAGTAAGTGATATACGATTTTATATGTGAAAATCATTGTTATCATTCTCAGAGTAAAGTCTTAAAACAGAAACCAGCATCTCTTGTACCGTCTTTCGTTATTAAATTTTCTGTGTAATATTTTTTTTTTTTTATGTTTTGATTGTAACATAATAATAACCATGAATAATTTTAGCGTTTTCAGCGCCTTTCAAATACATATCTTTGAGTCACTCACAAGTTATGAATGGATATTTTGATATTTATATTATGTAGAAGCATTTCACAATTTTTACTTTCGGAATTTTACCCGTTGACCAAACTTTACAATTCCTAACTCTTTTAACATTTAATGAAAGTTTACGCTTGTATTTTTACAGTTCAGTTCTTGTTTTCATTTTTTGAACTATCCACTAAAATATGTAGCTTATTAAATCCTGTAATTCTTTCAAAGTTTTTTCCGCATTAATCTTAGAAAGATTACGGCTATAGATAGAAGGAAACAAACCACTTCCTATGAATGGAACATTTTTTAACTAAAATGTTTAAAACATAAAACGAATCAATTTTTTGAAATGATTTAAATATATGAACAATTTTATTATAAAATATTTTCTATTGATACATATTTAGATATATCTTTAGGTCATACAGTTGATGTCATGTAATATTAGAATTTTCCATAGGATAACATTGTAAATTATTCTTGAGATACGAACTTTAAAGACGAACTGAGGACAGGACGCCCTTCCAACATGGACGACCATATTTTATTGCTTATATTGGAGAAAATTATAAATCAATAAAGATGGAATGTAGCACAAAAAATTGAATACATGATATCAAACTGCTTTCCGCTATTTGGAGAAGTTTTGAAAAGTGAAAAGCTTAAAAGTACGCAAATTTCGCAATAATATTGATCAGTATAACATCACATCGTCTCAAATCTGTTCTCTCGTGTAAAAAGCAAGTCTTTTTATACAGGATTAAAATAGTTGTTGATAAATACATTACCTATGACAATATCGTCACAAAAGTCAATGGCTTGATAAGTTAACAAACATCCTTATCACATCAGAAGCAAATAATCATGGAAAAAAATTTATTATATGTATGGTAATCTTATGAATTTGAAAATGGTTGAGGTATGATTCATTACGAGATTTTCGAAATCTAATTTAATGGTTATTTCGGATACATGCGTTTAGAACCTGCAAACAGTGAAATAGAAACTAAACTGAAAAGAATCCTATACTATGCATTCGGAAGTAGGACATTCCTTGTGTGATTTAAGAAAAATACTTGAATTAAGATCTGTTTGACGACACTGACTGCTCTGTTGCTCCAAAGTAACTATCACTTCTCCTGTTTCTTAAAAAACCTTTTAGACTTAAAATTCTTCAATTCTTAAAAGCAAGTCCATAAAGATTTCGAAACGTTTTTCTTGTCCTTTCCAACTGCAATCTAAAAGGAAGGAATGGATAAGATGCCAAGATTATCGGAGAAGGTCATACAAAAAAGTGGGGAATAATATAATTTTATTATTTAATGGAAGTAAAATAATTGTCTGATAAAAGGAACGGAAAATAATTAAAAATCGACCTAATAAGACGTTGAACTGCAAAAATAATCTTCAAGTTCTAATAACAATCAACTTTAAGCCAAACGCTGAAAATGTATACTAAATTTTTTTAATTTAAAATTTATTCAACCTAAATGATTATGTGTTGAGCACAAACTTTCCAAATAGCGAACAATAGGGATGATAGGAATTAATAAAAAAAACGTTACAATTATGAAACTCTAAACAAAATAAGAAAAGACACCCATCGTCGTTTCTATTAGGAATGAAATGTATACTGCTGTTTGTAGAAAATGCAACACCATGAAAGAATCATCAGAATCAAATGAAATTTAATGCAGAAACGACTTGTACTGATACAAATAAATGATGAAATTTTCAAAACAAAAGAAACAAATTAAGCGTCCGAAATCAGTATTTGGTGCAGCCACCATGCGCTGCAATAAGTGCTGCTATACGACGTGGCATGGAGTCAAACAGATGTTGAATATCTGCTTGAGGAAGAGAATTCCATATCGCTTGTATGCGCAACCAAAGTTCGTCTTTGGAAACTGCAGGACGCGGATCACGAGCGAGACGCCGACCAACCATATCCCACACGTGCTCAATAGGCGACATATCCGGTGAATAAGCAGGCCAAGGAAGAAGTTGCATGCGTTGTGCTGAACAGAAGTCTCGAACAGTCCGCGCAACATGTGGGCGTGCATTATCCTGCTGAAAGATAGCTCCAGGGATGCCTTGAAGGAAAGGAACGACTTCGGGCTGTAGCACTTCACGGACGTACCTGTTGCTATTGAGATTACCCTCAATTCGTATCAAATTGGATCGTCCATGATACGAAATCGCACCCCAGACCATAACTCTGGGTGTTCGACCACTATGTCGTTCAATAATACACTCAGGAAGGCAGCGTTGACCGGCATAACGTCTAACACGAACACGGCCATCATGGGTCCACAAATTGAAGCGTGATTCATCTGAAAAGACAACTTGGTGCCAATCAGCTCGCCTGTCTCTGTGCTCAAGAGCCCACTGCCGACGCAGCCGTCGATAATTCGCCGTGAGGGGAATCCTGTATAAAGGCACCCTTGCACGCAATCCACGGCGCAGCAGACGACGACGAATTGACGAAGCCGACAATTGTACACCTGTAGCAGTAGACCAACGTGCTGCCAGCTGCCTGGAGGAAGCTGTGCGATCATTCACCGCCATGCGGAGCAGGTGTCGATCATCGCGCTCTGACGTCACCTTCTGTCGTCCAGTGCCTGTTTTTTGAGTTGTTCGGTGCTCGTCGGTCCACTGCTTCCAAACTCGCATCACTGTGGAACTGTTCCGCTGCATACGAGCTGCTATTGCGCGATAGGAAAATCCTCCTTCTCGAAGGCCGATTATCCTCCCTCGTTCAAACTCCGTAAGTTGCTTGAATTTCTTATTCTTCCGTCGTGGAGGCATACTCAGGTCTCACTAAACGTTTGCCACTAACAAATAATCATAGACTTTTTTCAACGTCCCGCTACAGCACTTTATTTATACGCTTTCAGCATCAATTCAGAGGGCGCTGCGCGCGCCGCGCACGTGCGATGGCTCTGAAACTTTATTAATTTGCATAATATCCTATAATTGACATTTGCTGCGAATTGCATTTGATTCTGATGATTCCTTCATGGTGTTGCATTTTCTACAAACAGAAGTTTATTTAAAAAATCTTTTAAATTTAATTCTTTTTTTTTTCAGAACAATCATTTTCAAAATGAAATAAAAAAAATCACAAAATAAAAAAAATTATATATTTTCAAATGTTATTTTATAAGTAAGCAATCATTTTTGGAACTGGTGCATATTCGAGAGCTAGTATCTAATACAATGTATGTTTTAAGACATTACTAAATTTTTCTAGTGCGTAAAATTAAACACAATAAATGAGCGTGTGTCACACAAAAGAACGAATCTCTGAGGAAATATCAATGCTTAAACTGACAAATAATTTGAAAACTTACTTTTTCCCAAAAGATTTAACTTAGTCGGTTTATTCTTATTTTCATAATTTTTTTCAAGCCTTCTACTATTTTCTTTTAACTGACAGTACACTCATTTATTGATTGGAAATTATTTTCATATGATACGACAAAGTGTATCCTACTAACTGTGAAGTCTTAATTTTTCTTATCGGAATCACACCTTCCATTTCGGTAAAGATAAAGTAAATGAAAATTATAAATTAATATTAAATTCACACAGAGAAAGGCATTGCCTTAAGGGAAACCTCATATAAAATTTTAAACTTAATTAAACAACACTTAATTTATAATTTTTTATGTATATACAGGATGAAATTACATTAATCTCATTTTCCACTGGAAAAATCTAGAAGAACAGATTTTGACTAAATGACATGTAAGCGACCAGATGACACATCGCTTCCAAATACTTTTGAAAATAGCAGAAAATTTATTTTTTATGATTGCAAGATTGTTCTATACAATTTTTTTATTAAATATAATTAAATAAGTATTAAATTAATTTACTATTCTGTTATAAATCAATAACGTTATTGTCACAAATGAACTAGACTACACTACAACTGATTATAGAGGTCGATGCGCTTAGAATAAAAAAAATAATGTGAAATTATGACAAGAAATACCTGAAACGTCAAGTTTCTTAAGAGTTAGCCCTGTGCGTTCTCCTGATTAAAAATTCAAAGGAAACTATAAGTGTGAGTTTTGTGAGAAAGTATTTGCGTTGAAAAGCTTTAGTGCTCACTAGAAATATACATACTAATAAAATCTATACGTAATCATGATTAATTTAATAAGGAAGTTTTTTTCTTCTAAAAAAAATGTCTTTTAAACGTTTTCACTATAACGATGAAACATTTATTATAATGAAACTACTGCTGCGTACTGCTTTAACCAGACGTAAATTAAACCATCTGATATTTCTTTAAGAACACGCCATTGAACTATATACAGGATCGACGAGCATCAAGTTACAGCACAAAGTCGGAAAATAGAGAGAGAGAGAGAGTCAGCTCTCAGAAGAGAGCGCGAGCATCAGCGGTGCCTTTGTGGCGAAAGAATGTATCAAGCGCCTGTAGAATCTGTTTGGCAGTCTCCATAATCGGTGAATGATTGGCTTCATTGGCGAACCGTCGCACACTTTCCCACCGTATCATAAGGCACGAAACGTTCTGGAAAACCGAATATCCGTCAGAACGCGGGGTTATAATATCACCTTGATTAGCTGGAGCTAGTCTGTTTTCGGGAAAGTCGTATTTGCGCCGAAAGCTAGTTTTAGTCTGTCAATGACAGGTTGGATTTTGACTAGAAATATCAACGTCGTGAGCTTTGTCCGTTCTTTAACACTTTGAGATCCATCGTAAAGGTGTTTGAAGGGTTTCTTTATGTCATGTCACGGCAAAAACATGCGTTGACGTTTTCCAGATCGGATGGATAAAAAACTGTTTTGGTTATATGATTCCAAAGTAGGTCGTATTGGGTCGGATATGAAATGTTCTTTTAAACCTTCCACCAACTGCTTAGGCTGAATGTCAGAGAGCATAGTTTAAAATTCCTGGAAGTTGGAGGGTGGTACGTACACCAGTTCAGCCGTTGTTACCTAGAATAGGCTCGAAAACAGTGCGAAAACCAAATAGTTTGAGCGGACGCACGTTGCACCGTGTTGTAGGCTTTTTAAAAAGAGGCTTTAAAGAGGTGGATTTGAATTAATCCTATTAAGCCATTCGATTGAAGGTAGTGGAGGTTGTCGTTCTAATTTTCTTTGTTCTAGTAGACAGGCTAATGCTTTGAAATCCATCAAATTGGTGGCCTTGATTGGTTGTTATGAGAAGGACAACCAAAACGTATTCCATCCCAAAGTTTGTAAGTTCTTGCCCTGTTTCCGCAGTTATATATCGGGTATCGGGATGGCTTCCGGCCACCGTGTATAACGGACATCATCGTAAAATGATAATTTCCAGCTGATGGTGGGAAGGTCCGATAGTATATCAAAGGTGCAGATGGTCAAATCTCTCCGTGTTTGGTGTTCAGGAAAAGAGCCTAAAGAGGTTTGAAGTATGCCTTACTTTTGTCCTTTTGGCACGGTATACAATATTTAGACCATGAGCAATCTTTACCCTATGGATGACCGAATCGCGAACGAATTAATTTTGTAATAGCGAATACCGGGGTAGAGACATATTGTGCAATTGACTGAAAATCCGCTAGCGGTATTCTTTTAAGGATATACGGTCTAGCTGTTCCGGTAGATAAGTCGCAAAATAAAGAGATGTCAGGAATTTGGCATAACAGTACCAGCACAACTGTAATCGCGAAAGTTTACTAATTAAATTTTGAAGCTAAATCCGATTCAGGTGTACAATCTCCTCATAGTTGATAGGGTTTAAGGCATTTTGATAAGAATGCTATTATGGAAAGGCTATCCGCTGTTGTTTTTCGTTCCTGGGAGGTACTTAAATATTTGTCGTAAGTGAGATTTGAAATCTAGCTGTCTGACTTGTCATTGGTGAGCATTTATCTAAACGCGTTGTTTAAAGGCGTGGAGTCAATGGTTTATGATTGGTAAATAATTTGAAATCCTAGCTTCAAGCATGTGATTTAATGTTTAATAGAATCATATGATAGTAGCTCACGATCATAAGGAGCTATAATTTTTTTCCGTTTGGGATACAGAAAAACGCCAGAGAGTGAGGTTGTTATCATTATTTGGAACAGCCACCTCCGATTTCAAGTCGAATATCTAAGGTACAGTATCATTTTAAACTCTGGTTTGGATGTGCTGAAAGACTCTGAACCTAAAAATGATTTAATATGAATCAGCCTCACTTCACCATGGTTCTTTAGCGTCTTAATATCAAGTTTGTGACTATGATGGTAGTAGCCTAAAAGCAATTTTAAAAACAATATTTATCGTTATATTTATGTATACATTCGAAACTGATTCCGTTGATGCGTCGGATTATTTATCGAATCGGCTAACTATGGGTTCGGGGTTGTTAAGATCCAATAATTCAATTCTTTTTCTGCGAATCACGACGTTATACATGGGTGTTGTAAAAAAAAGCAAATCACTAGATTTTCCACCAATGTACGATTAATTATTACCGAAATTTGTAAAATCTCAAAGGAATAATTAAAAATAAATCTAACTTATTTTTTAAAACTTATGCACTTTACAGTTGGATAAATATATATATATATATATATATATATATATAATATATATCATATAAATTTTCAAAAAAAGTGTCACTCAAAATTCTTATTATTTTTTTCTATTTTTATGTCACATTGTAAAAATCAAATTACAACTCGTAAACAAATAAAAAAAAAAGAATGGGAAAAATAAATTTTTGTATTATATGATGATATGTTAAAATATTAAGGCTTAAAATCGATCGTTTTTTAATTATTTTTTTAAAATTTATAGAAACCCTTTGCTGTTCATTTTTGTAAAAGAAACGTTTTCTTAGATTTCGCTCTTTTTAGATCTCAACAAACATTAAATGAAATTTTTTAAATAGCAGAGATTCTAACATGACGATATTGTGCTGAAACGTTTGTAAGTCTTCGTTTCGAGGTAAAAAATTAAACAATATATAAATTGTTTAAATATCTTTAAATATTAATCAACAATTTATTTCATTTATATATTTATTTTTTATTTAATGTGTAAAATGATGTAGATTCAATTTCACAATCAAGGTGATTAACATACCAGACATAATTCTAAAAACTTTTTTTAAAAAATAGTACTTGTCCGATGAATTGGAGTTTATTTAGTTAGAAGCTAACCATAATTTTGTTGAAAGGTTGAATTTTTTTTATAATTTCAAATAGAGGTCATGTGTTGGAACTTAGATGATGCTAAAAAAAGTGCAAATATCCACTCCTTATATAAATAATTTGAAATTGCATTCAACTAGAAAGAAAATTTTTCCAACTATAAAAAATACAAATAAACAAAACAATTTGAGTTTTATTGGATGTAAACTTTGGAAAAATGTAATCATTTTATGCAAGTTAAAGTTGAAGTTAGAATTCTATTTATTTAGGATGTTACGACCGTTTTAAATTAAACCTAAATATGTGACATTTCTTTTCAAACATTCTCTACTTAGAATACTAGTATAATGTTAATATTTTATGAAAATACGTAAAAAATATGAAATAGAAACTATTTAATTATGTATAGGTTAAATTAGGTTTTAAATCTCGATGATCAACAATACGATGTTAAAAATGGTACTTCAGAAGGAATTTGGGTGTTGTTTATATGTAAAACCACCTTTCTTAAAACTAATTGATGACTTCAATAAATGATAACATTTAGCACCAAAAATAAAAAACAAAAATTTTATTTCAAATCAGTTCTTTCTTTACAGGCATATTTTGTTTTACTTCAGGCAATATTCAATTATTATTACACAAATATAGAGGGCTTTCAAAATGCAGTGATCAATATTTTGTTTCTTGCTCCTTTTATATCTAAACAGTTTCATAATGATTAAAATCGAGAGAAAAAAGGTTAAATTATCGCATTAAACTCATTTGAAAAAACGCTTGCATCATGCGTAGAAGTTTCTATTAAATAAAACCTATCATTCAATGATCTATGGCATATCAATTAAAGAAAAAGGTACTTAAAATGAAACCATCGACAGGAATAAATAACATTTGCGAAATGATAAAATTTAGCTTTTGTTCTACAGAATGGTAACTTACATTTACTGAATAAAAAAAAATTTATAATCATAACGTAACCAAGTTTCCATTCATAGAAAAATATCACCAACAACTATTATTTATAAAATGAATTAAAGAGAAAGAAAGGGTGAAAGGCAAGAGGGAATGGTGACGATATTTCTAAGAAGTTTCATAGCAGGAGGAGATGAGAGGCTATTCAAACAGATTTGAATCTTTTTTTGAGTAAGAATAGAATGTAAGGATAATTACATCAGTTCGTTCAAGAAGGAAGAATGAAATATAATTGAGTTCAGAAAGCGAAGCTTATGTAGAATCACATGAGTGCAGCTGAAAATGAACCAAACCATTTGAAATATTACATCTTACGAAATACTGTTCAAGCCCATGCTTGTCTGGGGTTGTAAACCGCAGCCACTGAAGTTCAGCACCAACACAAAAAGAGCCACGAAAAACTGGAAGTGATATATATTTCGGCGCAAGCATTGATTTCCTCTCATATTTTAATCTCTATTAACAAAAACAAATTTCATAAGAATTTTTTTTTGTGATTTTCATTTCAGACATAATGACTCTTTTAACTGTAATAGATTTTTCATAGTTTATTTACATTCTTTGTATGCAATTATCCCGAATAAAATGAAAATATTTTTTAAAGAAACGATTCCAAAAATCAAGGAGCCACATTTTTTATTTTTTATAACCATATTCAGTTTATCGTAGTGTACGTCTGGATAAAATCATAGTGGCCTTCTCATTTAAATCACCATTTACATTCTCCTTCCTTTATTATAACAAAATTGTATAATCAGGTTTTAAATGGCTTCTTTATTTAAGAAATTTCTTTAGTATTTTTATTGTTTGAGTGGTAAATGGTTGCACAGTTTTTAAGTTGAGTTTTGACTACCGGCTTAGTTTCCTCTAACAATTCCCACAACCGTAGTGAAAATTTGTCAAGTCACGAACTTAGACTTATAGGTGTTTTCGGGAGGATTTGTGTGGTGGTTCAAGATTTATCAACACGTATATGCTACTTGGGGTATCTTCATCATTTAAGTGTCTGTGGTACCCGTTTTAAGACACTCTTCGTAGTTTAATATGAAATCGCTAGAGCTCAAAGGATCCCAACGTGGCCGAGGTGTGGAGGCAAGCGGAAAGTGAAGTTCGAAGCTCGAGTGTGTCCTAGTCACTTGAGGCTCATAACATTCGAATTTGGAAATTATGATGCCGTTTCTAAAATGCCTGTTGTTTGCATCTAGAGCTACGTTCAGCCAAACAAATCGATATTAGATTTTAGTGTTCTAGTCAGGATTTTACCGAATATCTTTTTGTTAGAGGACTGAAAAACACTTTAATCTATTACGACGTTATCTCGTTTGTGTGAGCTTACGAATTAGAGATAATAGTTCAAAACCAAGAATTGTCTAAAGAAGCGCAAAGAGATTTGTAAATTCTGGTCTGAACAAAAAAAAGGGAAATTAAGAAAATGTTACATTTGGGTTTTGATAAGAACCAAAGATTTTAGTATAACGGTGGTGCATCACTATGTTTACCAACAAAGTAAACCCCATGAAACAAATCACATTAATGAAGTACGTCAAGTGAAGATCAGTACATTGCAGCTTAACCAATTATAAATCTGAAGTAGCGTGATATGTTGGAAATAGGTGTGGGATATTTGAAATCAGAGGTTTTCCTGACTTTTGATGGTGAATATTAAGGATGTTGTTTACTTTTAAACGTGCTGATTCTATGCTCGATGGTATGGCAGATAATCAATCCTTCAAAGCTTTATTTGATTGCATGGTGTCTGATATGGTGCCGCGTTCTCCTTAGTTGAAACTTCAAGTAGCTTTTCTCAAATGCACCGCAGCCTTAATCTTGAAAGAAATAAATCTTTAAATCCTGGAATGGAAGTGGAACAACATCTTGGTTTATATATTTTACTCACTTAGATTTCATGTATTTCTTAATTTACCAAAGATTCTTTGGATTTGAAACTAAACATTTACCAGCATATAAAAGACTTCTTGATTGTGAATCATAGTTTAAGTGTTTTCCACAATCAACTACAATTCTAAAAAAAAAAAAAAAATCCAAAGTTTGACATCAATAGTAGATATCACAAAAATGCATCTTTTTGATTTCAGGTAAATCAAGTTTATTCTATCATTGACGGCAAAGAAACGCGCAGATGGCATAAAAGCACTAGATGTTTTAAATTAATAAAATTTTTTTAACCTTCATACAGCTATTCCTGTCACGTAGTATTAAAATTACAACACTATATGGTAAAAAATCGTTAAAGTTTGTGTATGATCTTCATGCAATCACATTTTCATAGTCAGAATAATTCATGATTCAGGAAGGAAGGAGACATTCAACGTTTTTTGGAGTATACAGTGGATTGCCTCATTAAATTGCTAATGCATTGCACATTGACTGCCTTCTTCACATGATAAACAATAATGCTTTTTTCACGACAGGGCAAACCAAAACTAAAAACTGTTATTCAAAATTATTTCGTTGAAATCTTCAGGAGCATCCCCCCCACATAGTCGCCATATGCAAAATGGAAAAGCACAGAAGATAAAACTCTAGAAATCGAATATCAGCAAAATGATCCCAACTTTTGGGATTCAGCCCACCAAAACTAAATTTAAATGTTAATACCCAATGCCCAGTACTATGTGTCAATTGGTTGGACCACATTCCTGACTGACTTGTAATACAAACACTCCATTGAAATAATCAATCTTCAATAGCGACCCCACAAATTAATATTATTTTCAAATATTTTTTTTGGAGAAATAATAGCTAATAATCAAGTATTCAGCTTCTTGCCGAAATGGAAATAATTCGACAATTATTGAGTTAAGTATATATGTTAAAGAGGATATTATCCTTTTGTGCTCCTAGATTCTATAACCAAACGGTATTCATTCAATCAATTACTATAAAGTTTAGATTTATATGGTCATCATTATCAACAAACCAAGGTTCTCAAACACTTCATTGTGTCTCTTAGTATCTACATGAAAACTTTCTTCAAAATGGAGAGATTTTAAAGACTGTTTTTCAGATAATTACTGTATGGATATTATATTTATCAATTCTTTAACCATCTTGGAACACGAACTCATCATGGTTGATACTATGCACTCATTTCTCTGAATGCGTTTAAAATTCTCTGAACCCATCCGTAGTAATAGTTTTTTAATTTTTAAATAGAAGCAGAGTTGTAATGTTTAAATTAAAAAATATTGATAATTAATATGCAAGAACTAATTGAATCAGAAATCCATATCTTAAATAAGACAGTATAAAATCAATTACCACCCAATTAAAGAACATTTTTTGAGTTAAAATGAAGTAAAAATTAAATAAAAAAATTCACTATTACTTAAGTTATATTGCTTTAAATACTTTCCCCATACACAGAAATAAAGTATATTAACTTTAAAATTTATGATATTTGTAACTTAATCATTTTCAAATGAGATAAAATCTTTTATGAAATTTATCAGGTTCATCGCCAATAGCCCTTGTGTTGTTTCTTGTACGACGTTAAAAGAACCAAATCAAAAATAATGTCAGTGCTCATATAGTTATTTTGTCCTAAAGCTATTCACACGTTTTACAACGAATATTGAAATGTTTGAAAAAACGGGATAAAATGAGTACTTTTGGTTATGACTAATGTTATATTGGGTAAAAATAAAGAAGAGAATATTAATAGTTTTAAATTGGATAATAGAATTGCTGTAACATACGATAAGATACCAGAAGTATTTGCAAAATTTGAGTTTCATTGTGTGGCCGTGTTAAGTGAATGTGGTCCTGAGCTTAAGGCCTTCTTTGTTCCTCTCGAATCATGGGTTTGAGTTGAAAATTAAACACGCAGAATTGTAATGATATTCAAGCCTCTTTGGGCTCAAGCCTCTTTGAGGCTTCAAGCGTTTCATTGATCTGCTAATCGACGTCATTGAACATGTGTGGAAGTTTAAGGAAAGACATCAGATCTCACCATTCTTCTGAAACATTAACGATACTGGAGTTAAAAGCTTCCTTACTGCATAAAGAGGGCTAGAAATGCACCCACACAGATACTTTTCGTCTTTCAAGTATGAAATCACATTGGGTGACTTGTCTGTCTCTGTGAGCTGACGTACAGCTATATTAAGCCATTTTACAGATGGGTATTACCTTTAATTTTTGGAAATTCTTTCTCTAACAATTCGTCCTCAAGAATGGAATGTATATTCATACCAATTTTCATTTGAATCTGCCCATTAGTTCTCGAAATTGAACACAATGAGCAAAATTTTTTAATTTTACACATAAATCTTAATCAAGAATATGCAATTTCTGACATGTATAATCTAAATGTGTTTTTCTCAAAAAAGATTCTAGGGCAAAGGTAACCAGTGATCATTTTGTGGACTCTTGGTGTTTTTCCGACGAGTCTGAAACAGGTTCGAGCCTTGATGTAACTAAGGACCCTCTGTGTAGCCGGGCCACGAGGCCTCGTTAAATCTGTTGAGATTTAAAGTCTTCCCATTGGAGTTGTCTCGGAGCTGGAGGATATAGCTTGGGTGTGTGCCACGTTAATTGACTTTATTGACAGGACTAAAATGAAATATTTAAATCGAGATTTGAAAAAAAGAAATTGTACACAGGAAACGTTAGAAATTTCTTATTTTCGCGATAACTGTAGCAAAGGGAAGAATATATTAAATATTTTATTTATATAAAATATCTTTCAAAAGTTAAAGCAATAATTTATTTTTATGTAAATTAGGTCATTCTATTATAATAATTTAGCTATTAATTAACATACAAGACATAATTCTACAAAACTTTAAGAAGCCGTTTTGCCAAACGTAATAGAAATTATTAGTTTGAAACCAACCATAGCTATGAGCGGAAGGTTCAATTCAAAATTCATCAGAAGCTTTCCAGGTATAACAAAGCAGAATTCTGAAGATTTCAAATACAGAATGTGACTTTTTAAGTAAGATGAAGTTAAATACCAAATATTTCCTCTTTATATAAAATAATTTGGAAGTTGCATATGGTTTTAAACGAAACAAAATTCTCCAAATATAAAACTACAAAATAAATAGATAAATCAAATTGGTTCATTCATGCAAGTTTTGAAAATATATTCATTCTGAGCAAGTTAAAATATTTGGTTAGAATTCTGTTTATTTCGAGGAAGTCGACCCTTTTTAAATTATACATGATATAATAGAAATTTCACTTAGAAGATTCTGTAATCAGAAAATTATATATTATAATGCTATATATTAATTAAATATATCTTAAAATCTAGAAACTGTTTGGTACAAGATAGATTCAGATTTTTTTTAAATAGAATAAATCATCAATACATCACTTTAAAATAAATGCTACAAGGTACGTTTAAGAATAAGTGTTTTTTATGTAAAGTGTCTTGAAATTAATTCTTATTATTGTAATAAAATCATATCAATTTGCTTTTAAAAATAAAAGTAAAACCCCTTTCAATGGGATTAACAACTTTACAGGCACATATAATTTGTTTGCTTCAAAACTTGAATACAAATTTACTAATACATATGTTGACTTTCAAGATGCAGTAAATTACAATATTTTGTTTTCTGTTATGCTTTTCTATCTAAACAGTTCATAATAGTTTAAATCCTAAGAGAGAAAATTCATTCTTAAAAATTAATTTCAATTGAACAATATATTTGCTGGCTACTATTCAAATACACGGCAGAAAAAAAAGAAGTATACTTAAAAAGAAAAATTTAATTCAATGAAATTTCGTGTTTAAAATGTCTCTTTTTTTGTTGCATGATTGACAACTTTAAAACTGAGATTGCATTTCATGGGTTGAGATCATACCCGAAAGTCTCACCCTTATGATTAAAGATATCCTTCAAGGTTTCTTATCACAGTGATTGCGAAGATGTCGATTTAGGCTCTGTCTGCTAAATTTTTTCCAGTATTCACAGCTTAAGGCATCACCACTATGAATACGATGATGTTCGAAATAGTTGATATTTTCTGATGAAATTCTTTCCGCAGATATCACAAGCCTTCTCACTGTGAATGCGAAGATGTTGATCGAGGTTACCTTTTTAGAAAATCCTATCTGTCAGATATAACTTGCTGAAAAGGCTTCTCACCACTGTGAATGCGAGGCAGCGAACGAGTCAAATTTTTGAGCAATCTTTCCCGCAGATATCACATGAAAGGTTTTGTCCAGTATGGATGCGAAGATGAACTTCGTATTTAGCACACTAGTGTCCTTCGACACGTTACTTAAAGAGATTCTCACCCAGTATGCAAACGATTATGTTTAAACAAGACTTCGTTTATTAGAGTAGGATTTGCCGCAGATGCTTGCATTTATATGGCTTGTCGCATTCGCGTGTAGTTGATTGTCTGTTGGTAAGTGTCGTTTTGTTAAGTTCCAAATTATCAACTACTTTAATTGCGGATTGCGTTGCATGACGTATGAATCTATAGAACGTTTTACGGACTTTTGCAAGAAATATTGTCATTCTGCTCTCTTCGAAAATATTTGTAGGTTCTTTAAACAATTTATTGAGATCGATGATCTTCTAATAGGACCTACGAGTACGATGTTCTTTACTTGCATTCATTCTTTGTAGGTGTCTCAATTGTATCCTATGGAATCATTCGTTATACTAATGGAATCTACAGCCAGAGATATCCTTCTTGCTCATTCATTTCTGAGTTTTTCGTTCTAATCTGTTTTGAGCCACTATCTGCGGTTCGTAACGTAATATGATCACTTGAATTTGTAACTTTGTTCACTTGTAGTCAGCATTTTTTTGTGTGGACGATGAAATGGTCATCGTACTTCGTTATATCACTAAACGTTTTACCACAACATTTCCACAGTACTACCATTCTGCAATGCTAGTCTACTTCCGACTCAGCAGTTACGCAGAAGTTTTGGTTTTATGCAGTTAGTTTAGCACCTATAAAGAAAACGATAATAGTGTAAAGCTGAAAAGGGTATTTTCATTCCTGTGAGTTACAGTTATGGAAAGAGTAGTATTCTCAAATTCTTTATTGATTGATTTAATTTTTTGTTTATTTCGCACAAACAACACAGGGCTATTTCGATTGATCTCGTATATTTTTAGCGTCTCTGGGTGACAAGGTTGACACTTTGTGAACTGGCATACATACTCCCTTTATAAATTTAAACACAGTGATGTTTTCAAGAAATTTTAGATAATTCACGCTGTGCAGAAAATAAATATTATGATGTTTCTCTCTTCTTTTTTATTACTCTTTTGTTTGTGGCTATTATTATTATCATCAGAATGTCTTTGCTCGACATCTGTAAAACCTTCATTTCACCAGAATACGCAAGAGAAAAGACATAAAATTCGAAGTAGGCAATTAGTGAGTGCAAAAGTCGAAATCAATTTTAAAGGGACAACAAATGCTAAGGAATGAAGCTGCAATAGCGAAGGAAAAGATAATATAGTAGATATGATTTCCACAGTGACAACACGTATCAGCAAGTATGCGAATTGATTTGAACACGGATCACGGAAAAAATTGTTATATTTTGTTTAATTTCCTGAAATGTGCTGTTAAAATTTTTTGGAAGCTATCTGCTTTGTTTGAGATTATAATTATTTTAGTATTACAAATAACCTTTTTTAAAGCTCTAAGGTGTTATTTCTGAAATGCGTTTCAGTCACATGAGGAAACATAAACATCCGATGAAATTTGAACTGATTGATGACGTTTTTACAAGGGAAATTATCCATAATCTTTATTCGTTTCAGTTTGTAAATAAATGCTTAATAACAAGGGCAAGTAAGTACTATTTTTAAATGTAACAAATATAATTGTTCAGTTTCAGTTGCTGTTTTCATATCATTTTGTGTGTATAAATAAACATGAAGTGTTTCAACTGGAATTTATATATTGAACCACAGAGTATTAATCCACCGTTTCAATTTCCGTATTCGCTGAAACAAATAAGAATATTAAAGTTTAGAAGAAACATCTCTAGTTGTTTTATGATGAATATTTTATCATGACGAGAGTTTCCCTATTGGTCTATATGCGGGTTCAAAGGCCCGTTTCATAAATATCAGGTTCAGCCTTGTTTCCATTAAATACTTGACGTTTAGCAGAGGCTGAAGGACGATAAATATATATTGTGGAACATAGTATTCCATGTGATGTGTTGTGGAAATGAGAGAGAGGAGTGTCCAGAACAGATATATCCTCGTCACTTGCCTTGGAGTTCACATCTACGAGGTCCGTCGTTATTATCCCTTTTGTGACTACGGTTTTGATGCTAATAAATCAATCGCAGTTTTACCATATTTATTTTCTGTAGTGGAAGTAGAACGATCAGAAGCGAGCTTATTTTAAAATGTCTTTGTTATCGTATTTCGGAATAGATGTGATAAGTCAGAACGTAAATCACTTGTTGAAATGGATGGAGTAAAACGTAAAAGCATTTAAAAAAATTGCATTCAACATATATATTTAGTCCACTTTGAAGCTTGACGTTTTCAATGTTTTTTTTTTTACTATTTCAATTATGAGTTCCGCTGAATTATTCATTAAAAGTTACATGTTTATAGGGTCATTTGTTGACAATTCTAAATTCGAAACCAGATTATTTAGGAAGAAAGTATTACGGCAAACTTTTATTGCACCCATTACTTTTGTTGATTTAGATATTTGGTAGCTCTTGGTACATCTTCAATTGTAGCTTTAAGATTTAACACATTTGTTTTGAAATATTAGAGTAAATATTTTTAGATTCATGATCACAAAATTGTTTATCTTTTTCTCTTTTAAATATTTGATTACGAACCTCATAAATTCATCTAATTTTATTAACAATGCATTGAGAGTTTAATTTTAATACTGAAATGGTTTTTTTTAAATTCCTTTTGCATTAATATTCCTTGCCAAATTTAGTTAAGCAAAAGTGCAATTGTTCGCATGCGGTGAGAACTGCAATAATGATCTGATAATTTCGCTTGAGATAGTGTTTTTCTTAAGAACAATGATCTGAAATTCCTAATATTTTCAGTTGTTTAATTGTATGCAAATGTTTAAATTTTTTTCCCTCTGTGCTTCTTTGTTCTTAATAATTAAGAGCACATTATTGTTATTCAGAACTGAAAATCATTCTATCCGTTGTAACCATTTAGCTAAATACGCTCTATGAAGTGATGATTTTTATTCAACATTTTTGATAAATATGGTTATAAAATCAAATATATTTTATCCCTTCAATCAGAACCACTACTAAGCTATCTAGTTCATCCACGAATAAAACAAGATCTTTAAGAAGTACTGAATTGATAAATAAATTTTGTGTTGCTGCAATGCAGGTCAGAAATGAAATTTATTGGCAAAAAATGGGATGATAACATGAAAGCTATTTTAGATATCAATGAAGTCTACAAGGTGAACAATTTTATAAGCTTAAGATATTTTATATTTATAAGCCAGCTTAGAAGAATAGTCGAGGGCTGTGATCTTCAATGTAGGCCATTTCACTAAAACAAATGTTGACTCTATGTTCCCTTTGCTGCATCATAAGTATTTCGAGATCCTGTGTGGCAGTTAAACTTCTACTATTGGCCTGTTGAAATATTCTTAAAAATTGGGAGTGCGTCACACTCATCGCATAAGGCAAATGCTAACAATTGAAATTGTTGAATATAGGTTAATTAGCATTTGCAATGTAATGGTCTTGCATCGTTAATGGTTTATTTGTACATGGAATCAAAAAAATACAGAATATCAGACACAAATTATTTATTTTTGACTATCATCTTTATTTTCGTCATTAAAAACAAAAAAATGAAAGGATGATATTTTCCAACATGTAATGCATAAAAAGTAACTTCAATTTGTACAAAAAACATTTTATGGAACTTAGCATGAATAGTACCACATTCATGCTAGAATAGATTTTGTAATATTTCTCATTCTTTAGGTGATGGACTTCCCACACTTGACAAAAAATATGAATATAAAACGAAATATTAAGTAACAAAAGCACACTTACTCAGCTCAAAGCGCTTATAAAAATTTTCTTTTCAAATTATGGTTTCAAGTTTCAAACATATACAATTCCACTACCAGCTTCAACATCTAATGTAATCAGAGCCTTGGTTGCAATTTGTTATACCGGAAACATTAGACCAAATGATCGGATAATTTTTGAAAAGAGATAGTGGTTTGCATTTACTTTCCATCCGTATTCGATCACTCAGTGTATGGTTCATTTTCTTTCCACACCTAGAATGTGTTATTTAGACTCTAAATAAACACACAAGTGTCAGGCATCTTGTCTTATTCTGACTGAGCTCGTCGAAATACAATGAAACTGTCACAATGTTATCTCTTTCAAAATTATCCAAATCATCTCGAAGATACGATTTCACCTAGCATTGGATAAGCTTCAGGATTTTCATTTTTTTTAATAGGAGGATCAGACATTCAGAGTCAACGGCAATGTCAGCATCGAGCCTATAATTTTCGAATACTGAAATCGCAATACACAGTGTTATGCAAAGAACTACTAAGATATTTGTCACCGAAATCTAAAACAAAGGAAAATGCACAAATTAATGAAGTTTTGCTAAATATAATTTTTGAATGACACAATGCACAGATGGTAATGAAATCAACATTTTATATTTGACGCTAACAATGGTGATAATTGTTCATAAAAAATTAGGTTTTAGTTATGAAATATATTTTACAAATGTTGAAAACTAATGCTGATATGAATACAATGTATTTATTACGGAGAAATTTTTCTCTAAAATGTAATCTTCGAAAGATAATACTTGTTTTCGACTGGACTTTTCCGTTTTAACCTTTCTCCTGATGAGTTTGATGTAATTTCTGAGGATAATATGAATTTAAGATCATTGTTTTGAAAGAAACCAGTACTCATCGGAATGGAAAGTTTGCGAAGAAATGTTTCCTTAATCCTTTGAGTGCATTCAACATATATCTAGAGTCCACGAAGGTTGCAGAAATTAGCACGATGAACGTTGATGATACATCAACTTGGCTTGAACTAGATGGATTTGCGAAATTTAACAATGTACTAAATGAAATTGCATTTAAAATAACTATGGGACAGTGGATGAGGTAACAAGTAGAAGGTCAGTTTAGAAGGTAAATTATTCCATTATTGAAGGGGATGAAAACAATCAATGCTATGAATAGCAATATCGATAACAACGATTACGAAGAATCGATGAATAGTTTTGCAGCAATGAATATCGAGTGTCAGGTACGGTTAAATCAAAAATTAGATTCTATTGGACCAAAGGAAACCGCATCCAATACCAATAGACATTTTGTTAAGCGCACATGCGAGAAGCCATTTAAATTAAGCGATTTGTGCTAGAAGTTATTCTGATAGAAGTGGTCTTTATACTGAATTTGCATGCTGAAAAGTTACTCTTCTAGTGTAAGTTGTATCAGAAAGAATTTACGAGAAAAGATCATTTGGAATAACATCTTCGCATGCATACAGGACTGAAAACGTTTCCTGTGTCACTTGCGAGGGAGAGGATTTGCTACGAAAGGTTAACTAAATAGATATTTTGTCCTTCACACTAGTAAAAGGCACTTCCAGTGTGAATATTATGGAAAAGAATTCAATCAAAAACATAACCTCGTTAGACACGTTCAAAAGAATCCTTAGAAGTGCGGTTTGCGAGTAAGAGCATTTGCGGTTAGAAAAATAATCTTGAAATGAATCATGCAAATAATTACACAACGTAAACCACATGGTTATTTCTGTTAAAGCACTTCTCAAGAAAACCAAGTTTTAAGAATAAAGATTAAAAAATAAATTACAGCGAAGAATGGTTGGTCTGAATTATCTCTCAACAGAAAAAATTTCTAACTGGAATCAAGCTGTTTTAAAAGTCATTATCTAAACGTTATATTTCATCAAAACGTTCTACATAGTCCGATGTTTGCAGCGACTATTATAAAAATAAGTATATTGACTCTTAAATATTCATTTTAT
Organism: Nephila pilipes; assembly: GCA_019974015.1. Classification (NCBI taxonomy): domain Eukaryota; kingdom Metazoa; phylum Arthropoda; class Arachnida; order Araneae; family Nephilidae; genus Nephila; species Nephila pilipes. The sequence goes on along the minus strand of BMAW01078488.1, from coordinate 7,526 downwards.
AACGAAATGAACTACTTTGAGAAATAAAGAATTTTGAGTTCTTCGAAATGGAAGTTTTAAAAATGTCTTTCTTGTTTAAAAATAAACCAAACACAAGTTTTTCTATACTTAGTACATTCTAAGATATATTCGAATGTACATTCGGTAATTTTCAATATATGGAATTGTGTGTATCCCACATTTGGCTCAGTGAAAATTATTGTTGTATGTGCATAAAAATGATTCCTTCAGCTGAAAATAAAATGTTAATACTTTTAGTTGAAAACGTTATTTGTTGTGTTTTAATAATTGAATTCTACTACATTAATGAAAATATTTTTGAATATTAATAGAATTTCCATTCCAGAAATATTTCGCGACATGAATATTTTTACATATAAATTGACATTTCATGCCTTACAAATTTCAAATATTTAGCGTTAGAGTTTATATTTACACTACGTAATTTAAGTTTAAACAAATGTTTAAAATCGATTATAATAGAAGAAATATTAAATGTTTCTCATAGAGTAAGAAATTTTAGAAAGAATTTTTGTTCTTGAATGTTTTTTTTTAAGGGCACCGTTTTCTTAACAAAGAAGGATTTTAATTTTATTTTGCAAATTATACATATAGTAAATTGTTTAATGTGAAGAACTCTTGTGAAATGTTTAAAATGAAGAGTAAGACAAATTTTCGGTATAAAAAAAGTGTGAAAAGTTTCGTTTATGTATATTAGAGGATTTTGTTCACTCGTGTTTGCATTATAATTATCAATGCAATAATTAATCGGAGATTGGATTTTTAACATGTCATGGTGCATTGAATGCACAACTGTCAACTCCGATCTTTCTCTAAAATATTATGAACCGATCATTATTCACTCTTTTCTTCATAAATTTTATGAAACTCATCCGGGATTGTAATTTTTGAATTAAAAACATGGATAGAAAGGCAAGTATTTCAATTCATAATGTATAAAGGATAAAACGTAAATAGGAATAAAATATCCCTTAAATGCGGACGTTTGGTTTTCAAGTCGCGTAATACCTATGTAACATACAGTTCGTACAAATTTATAAATAAATTACACAGCTTCAAAATATTTTTTTTTAAACACATAATGAAGCATATTATAACAATTTCAAACATAATGTATTTTAGAATAATATAATTATTTTTATAAATTAGATGAAAACGGAAGAGACGAAAGAGAATATTTAAACACTTTCGTCCCTTGAAGAAAATGATAATCTTACACAGTGATAAATTCTATAAAATTATTAAAATTGTATACTCCTTGCCATATTTTCTCCCATACTTTTAACTATCAGATTCAGAGATCCGCTTAAAGCAATCACTATTCCTTAAAGTTTCGATGAAAACAAAGATGCCAGAAGTATTTTAAATGTTTTCTGTACCATAGGTTATATATATATATATATACCAGTAAAACTAAGGCGCGTAGGAGACGTCGTTTACGTATAGTCGTAGTTCGAGTTCTGATGCCGCTAAAGAGCCGCCGTACAAAACTGTTGATACACGTTACATCTGGTCAAGTTTTCATATCCTCCAGTTGACGTGGTGGGACAATTTAGAGAGGGATGTGCTGAGAGAGGAGGTGCAATTTCAGGTGTCATCCTTGTCACCAAGACTCAAAATTACGAGGTCCGTCAACAAAAACCCTTGAGTTGCTTCGATTTGCGGCATTAATAAACAATCACAATCACAAGACGGATCGAACCAGTCTCCAAAATTGCCGATAAAAAAAATTATTAACATGAAGAAAATAAAAATAATACTTTCTTGAATTTGTTTGAAAATCTGGAGAGCGTGATAAGAACTCAGGTACGATCGCATTTATGCATAAAGATTAACATTTAAGAAAAACTTTTCTATCATACAAAATAGTTTCTATAGGAATATTTATCCAAAAGAATAGAATTTTGAAGGCCGTTTATAAGAATATTTTGAACAAAGTATTTTTGTGCTTCAGGAAAAGATATTTATAACTGTCCAAAAGCATTTAATATTTTTGATTGTTGTGTGGTTGCATACATTTTTAAATATTTTATTTGAATACGTAAAACATGTATTGTAAATTTGCTTACCAAAATTATGTTTCTTATTATGTTTGTTTAAAAAATGAAAGCGATGGATATTTTTTTTTTAAATTAAATTTTTTTGTATTTTAATTGGACATCAGGAAAGTATCCAAGCAATTAAATAAAGGTTTATTTAAAAATCTAGTTTGTTCTGAGCAAATTTGTAACTTGAAATAAATATTCTAATTTCATGAAGTTATAAGTTTTTACTTAAACTGTAAAAAAAACAAGAACAAAAAAAAAAGATTCATTCAAGAGATTGGTTAATTGGTTTTATTAATGGCACATTAAAAGCAACACGAGGTCTATTGACGGAATACAAGGCACACTTTAAGCCCTTAAAGCTACGAAGTGGATTTCCGGGAGGGAATCTCAGCCTTAAATGGCATAGAGATTTTTTTTTACTATTTCTTATATCAATAAAGAGCAACAATTAACAGTTCATGTTGGAGAAAATAATTAAAGATAAAATCTAATAATGAAATAAAAAAAAAACTTGTTTTTTACGTCATAGTTCTAATACTTCCAATTTTTCACTTTTCATTTTTCTTTCCTTAATTTTTTTTTTGAATGCATGACAATTTATATTTCCACTGACGTAACGATTTCTTGTTAATAAAAGATATTGATACTATGACTCTCACCCGAAGTCAGTCTGTCAGAGACAGTTTTGGTTGAAGTAGTACACAAAATAACTAAAATTAAGAGATTGAGAAAGGAAACTCATAATGTAAATAAAACATATAGAGGAATTAATAACCAACCCACTGTAAATGTTTGCTATTGAAGTGTCATAATATCTATGCAATATATAATTCATACATATTTTTACATAAATAAGAATACTTCAAAGTATTTTTGAGACTGAAAAAGAAGTAAATGATCGAAAAACGATAAATGACGTTCATTATTCTTGATTTTCTTCGACCTGAAAAATCATTTTGTTTGAATATAATATTACGGTCTTTATCGAGAGGTTAAATGCTGGATATCTCTATCTGACCCTGAACACAGTGGCTTTCATACCTTTGAGAATGAATACAGTAGTGAATTCTGAACCAAATAATTTACTCAAAATCGTAGGTATAACTATAAAGACAATTTTTCTTACATTCTAAATAGAAACATTACAAGTGAAACATGTGTACGAAAACGTTTCTTTAAAACTGCTAGACTTCTTCTCAATGATAGTGGTGAGAAGCCCTACCCGTACAACATGTTCTCGATTAGTATTCCTGAAAACGGAAACCTCGGGTATTATCTTCTCATTGATCGTGGGTAAATGCCCTATAGATGTGACACTTAAGGGAAAATATATAATGAAAACTATTAACTCGTTTAGCATTTTTGCAGTTTCAAATGACAGAACCCGTATATGTTTTATTTGTGTATTTGAATTTGCTTATTTTTTTTTAAAAAAAAGGGACCTTTGGACGAATTGTAGTCATAGAAGTAGAAACATATATAAGATTGGAAGAGGATAAACGATACTCAGTATTCTTGATTTTTCATCCACCTGAAAAATCATATACTTTAAGGCTGTGAAGTGTTCAATTAAATTATTGGAAATAACTTAGTTTGTTCGAACAAAATTATTGGAACAGTAATCATTAAACTATTAAAGTAAAGATAGCTTCTGCACATACTGAACTGATACATAACATTATTTTTTTGAGATAATAAGTTGTGTAAAAGAAAATACTGAAACGAGAAATGCTGAAAAATTGTAAAATGAATCTGATTTATATTAATATTTACAGTAAAGTCACAAATTTGACACTACTAACATCAATACTGTCCTAGAAGCGTCTATCAAATATATGTTATACACTTTCCAAGATTTCGGATGTTTAAAGTGAAAATTCCTTAGAGACTGGGTTTCTTAAATTAGGCCCACATCAGAATTAATTTAAAGACGAAGGCATTGAGATGACACCTTAATAAAGCATCAAAATTTGAGAAACTGGATTAACTTGCTAGCCTAGTGACCGGTCCAAACATGGTATTGAATCAATTATTAACATTAATGCCTTGATGTGGTTGAATTACATGACATTTATTAAAGCTAAATTGAACATATATTAATGTTTCAATTTGAGATACATCCTAAAATTGATACGATGTAGTAGTAAATGTAGGATAATTAAGAAATCATTTAAGAGGAAAGGATACTCGTTTCCTCTTAATGGTGCAAGAACTAGAATAGGCTCTTGCGCCGTAAATATATGCCCCTGCCGCATCTTATTAACGATTTTGACATTCGACCCTCGTCGACAAAATTCCTGCGAGCTATAGTTATTCTAGAAAACTAGTGCAAGGAAGTACAAACTGAAGCGAAGTGCCTCCCTTCGTCGTATATAAATATATATATATATATATATATATATATATATATATATATATATATATTTATCTTCCTGCTGTTTCGATTTACTATATTAACTATAAATGTGATAATAGGATTCTGTATGATCCTATTATATAATTGTTCCAGATTTTGTTCTAATATCAATCTTTGGATGATTAAGTTCTTAATATCAAATTGATAATTATGCTGTTGAGATTAAATTTCGTATTCAGCTTCCCTTCTACTCGACATTTTCAGCTCTCGATGGTGATGGTTCCTAAACAGCATGTCTAATAAAGCGTTTTATAAACGAAACTACATATCTCGGTGACCATTGTTTTGTCGCTGAACACATCGAATACGAAATAGTTTTGTATGAATTTTAAAGCTACATTAAAAAACGGAACACTTGCGTAAGATTTTGAAAATTTTAATACAGAATTTAAATGCAAGGCCTGAAAAATTACTAATAAAATATTAGAAGAATCTATAGAGCCCGTAACCAAACACTATAATATACGCTACAGCTATAGTTATTGTTATAACAATATGCTAAACAATAATTTTGTACTTTTGAAACTAAAATTTTAGTCAAACTTTTCAAACAATATTTGGGAAATTTTGAAACTACAATATACATCGAGACAAATACTAAAAACCAAAGAGCTGTTTAACGTAAAATAAACATCTAAGGAGAAAAAATAGTTTATAATTTATTTGAGGTCTAGATAATAAATCCTTCAATTTCAAATTTTAAGACCCAAAATGTACGAAGTTCAAATATGTAACTCGTAAAGTACTCTTCAAAAATATCGTAAGTCTAAATTGTAGAAAACGGTATTCAATGCATTTCCCCTATAATGGATCCACATTCACAATACTTTACGTATCGTATTGTGCACATTCATTATGAAATAATAATCCACAGCCATTTTCAAACGAATCCAGTCCATTTTTTTCTGAGCCTTATATGGAAAAATTCAAATGCGAAAATATTCAACATGATAAATTAAATAGATGTCTTTTGAGTGTTCGGAGAGAGAGAGAGAGGATCCATATCATCTAATTCGATTCAAATAAACATTAAATTGCGTAGCTGAATGAAAATCCTACTTGTGTCTTCTAAGACGTTTTGTGTTTTCACATTTTAAATGAATTTTGTGTCTTTAATTGTAAACATTTCTCCGTTATCATTCACGATGTGGCATATATAATTATACATTTTATTTAGCATTTATTTATACTTTCTAATAAATAGAAACTGCAGATGATTTCATTTAGATAACAAATTACTATATTATATATTATTGAAAAATGTATAAAGTTAATCATTTTAACTAATAAAAAAAGTACAAATTAAAGTTTGCTGAAATATTTTGATCATTAGTGAAAGAAGTAAAAAAAAATAATATTTTTTTTAAAAAAAAGTAAATCAAATAACTCGGCAAAGAAATATCGCTAAGCAATCTAAAGAGTGTTTTTGTTTTCTAGCATATCCACATATATCATACATTGCGATAATAATCTAATATTCAAGCCTTTCAGAATAATGAATATGCGATGTATTAAACATCATTTAATTTCACTTCCATCGCGATTTTTTCTTTTTAAATTAATACATAATGATTAAATTAAAATACGTTGTTTACCATTGCTTTGTGTTTGTATATGATTAAATTTGATGACTTTTTGATTTCAGAAAACTTCTTTATCTGAAGAAAACGGTATAAGCCACTTAAGGATGAAAAACAATAAATCAATTTACTGACATCAAATATAGTTTCGTAAGACTACAAATAAATATATGCCCACTGATTAATTTGATTTTGCTTTCTGAGTGACGTTAATTATTTTCCTCCCGAACGTAATTATTTGTTTTAAACATAGTTAAGGTATGTTGTGTTAAAGTTTCCTAAAAAATATAGTGATCTGAAATAATAAAGATTAACAAAATTTTTGAGACAGTATTAGCACCCTAACGAGCAAATTTATTTACTTTCAGTTGAGATGTTTAGTTTTTGGCTTCAAAAAGATATACAGAAGTATGATTAAGTTGAATTTACTCAACAATTTCAAAAGAAGTACAAAGTCTCGTTGAAAATGCTCCTAATATTTAAGTCTAGTAAACATAATGCGTTGGTTGATAGAATAGTATGAGGAATTTTTTATAATCACAAGAAGTGTTACTTTTAAAAATTCAATTAATTCTTGGTTTTGGAGAAGGCGATAATAGTATGATCGTCCTTGTTTCCAACATATGAGAATGCAGCAGTCATCAGCTTTAATTGCGTTCCTTGAAGAGGCGATATCCTGAGTTGAGGCCTCTTCATAAACACGAGAAGTGCTTCTTTACAGATGGAATCAATTCTTGTCTAAGAGAAGGTGATAATATGTTATCGTCTTTGTATCCAAAACAGAAGTATAATGCTCCAATACAATAATAAGTAGCCGAACTTGTAGAGGGCATGGAGTTTTAAGCTTTGGATGGAATACCTATTGTTTGTTGTTGAAGGTCATAACTGAACATTCTTTTTCAATTTTGTTTTTTAATTTATTTCTTACCCTGCATCTTTGTGATCATTTTAGAAATCTTCCAGTTGTACATTGAGTTTCAAAGCCTGATAGATGTAAAAAATTGCACGAGAGTAAACAACCGGAATGAATATCTTTTTTTAATAACAAAATTTGGCCTCTCAGTTTGAAGGCAGAACTCCGCTTTCTTTTTCAAAGTCAAGTTCTTAGAACATTTAAAATACAGTGAAAGAGTAAACGGCAGGAAGTGGTGTTATTTTCCTCATATTTCTCGATGGATTTTCGATAAAATCTCTTTTGTCTTCAGAGGAAGCAAGTTCTGCAATGATGTCCAAAGCTTGGCAGATTCTATATATTATAACTGAGCGTACAACAGGAGTACTATTGCTTCTATTGTCAGTGGTAAGTTGCTTAAAGGTTCAGTTTCCGATGGTGAGGACAATTGTGGTTTCAATGTGAAGTATTTAAAAATTTCAACAACCATTTCAAAGAGTAAAATATCGAAATAAGACGGTACATCAACTCCAAAAATAAAATTGAACGCATAGTGTAACAAGTGCGGG
>BMAW01078487.1:0-11992 GCA_019974015.1 Nephila pilipes | reverse complement strand
TGACGTCACTTTTAGAACTAATACCAAGGCTACGGGCATTGGACAAGAAATTGAGAATCCCGTTATTTGAGATGGCCTCCCTGTGATCCAACTTCCTGGTCATCCCAACGCGAGACATTCTATTTCGACAAATTTAACGTGCATAACTACACTATATGATAAGTCTTTGAGTGGCTTTCGGATTTGAGACCATGACTCGTTAGAAGCAACGCCGGCCATGATTTGGTGTTAATGAGAACTCACTACAGCATATAATGTATTTCCAAATCACATGTGGGTATTTCTAAAACTGTATGAATTTATGTATCTGCAATAAAATTTATAAAAAATATCATTCCAATTCTAGATAACTATCTTTTATGATATTTCGGATACATTTAGCTTAGGTAATACAACAAAAAAATAAGAAGAAATATAATGCAACATAATAAAAAACTTAATATTATACTATATTAATATTTGATCATATTTTCTTCAGAAGCTATTAAAACTTAAATGCACCTGGTAATATTTTCTATACACTGTTTTAAATATACTTTTATCTGGGTATTTCTTGTCATATATTTATTACATTTTCTATTAATTATAAATTATTTGTTACTCTTTCTTTGCTAATATATCATTTTTTGATTCATAAAAATTTTCGACCGAATTTATATGCGAAGAATATCCCGGTCTGATGTAAATTGAGTTTCAATTGTCTAGTAAGATGGTATACTTCTTTCTGTATGACAAGGCCCTGAATTAAGTCTAAAAATTAAATATGTAACATATGAAAACCACCGCGCAGCTCGGACATGAGACGAGTTCACAATACTTCTCTCTATTAATCTTGTCCCAAGGTTCCTTTCATGGTATGAATCCCTTTGAAATCATTGTTGACCATACGACTATTCTGACGGGATATTTTACCTTTACGATTCTACTATCAGGATGAAAATTTTTCCGTAGAACAATGCTAATTTTATGTAACAGAATTTCAGACGTAGAATCATTAGTTTGGAATTTACAAAGTAAAATTAAATATTAATTTTTTTACAAAGTAAAAAAGAATGGAAAATTCCAATATTTTTTTTTAATTTTAGCACTGACCCTTCATTTGAAAATGCTCTTGAGACCAGAGACGACGTTTTAATTCCTTTTGGTTGAGTAAGCGTTTTTTCTATAAGACTATATGCTGACAATAATTATCTCTACTAGCCATCTCTGAACGGTTCTTCTTGAAATAGTAAATATAAATTCCTTGAATTTATTCGATTAGACTTATGGAATTTTTTTTATTTTCTTGAAAAATATTTCTAATTATTCTGGCAAAAAAACGAGACGTTGTTTATACCTTTCTATCACAATTATCTTTCCGCTTTGGAAAAAAACATCATATTTTTATTCAAATAAACCTTCATTTGATTAACAAATTATTTCTAAACGCTTTAAATACCTGCTATTTTCATTTGCTATTGATCTACTCGTTATTGCAAGATAAGCGATTGGTCTTGGAATTTTATTCCCTGGAGAAAGATATGTACCTCGAATACTAACTGTAGATCAATAAAAGGAGAATACTGTGAGAAAAACGAAAGAATACTCGTAAGAAATGGCTATTCAGTGACTGTGGGAGTGAAAATCTAATGCGAAGCCAGCATGTAGAACTAATTATTGTTTGGTTTGAGATACCACGACAAGGTGAATTCTATATTTCTACAAATTTAACCACAAAAATTTAAATCACTATTATTGCAAGTAAATCTGCATCGAATATTAAAATTATTCAAATATTTATATAAAAAAAATGAATTTATAAGAAAATATAGTTTCTAATCATATGAACCGATTATGATTGCGTCAAATGTACTTATGAAAGATCAAATTATGAAAATATTAAATTGCCTAAAATAATATAGGAACCCATTGCATATATGGACTAAAAGTTAATTTCCGTATATTTAAGAATGTAAGTCGATCTTTGTATAAACAAAGAGTACATTTTTCATTCAAATTCCTTATATAGGACAAAATGGGAAAAAGTTTAGAGTTCATGTAACTTTCGAAAACGTTACCAGAGATACGAAATATTTCCAAGAATGTATAGCGAGTGAAATGTTTTCTAATAAATTGGACTCAAAGTAAAACTAATGAGGATATGGAATTTAAGTTATTTATATCACTTATTTTTTCTTTTTACATAAGATCTATATTTAAAACATACAAAAACATGATATGATTTAAAATCAGCAGATTATTGAAGTATTCCGATTTCACTTTTAATTTTGTGTGCAAGTTATCAGCGGTATTCCATTATTTTTAGTGCATTTTTTGGTATTTATCCATTAACCAGGTATTAAATTCATCACCAACATATTTTTTTTATCAACACAATAAAAATAGAAATATTTTCGAAAATAAAAACAACTCATTTTCATAGAAAGAATAACCAACTAATTCAGAACTATCTTCGTCATAATTTTATAACACATAAACTAAAAGTATAAAAATATGTTACATTTGATGCTCTATCTTTCGCACGAGGTTAACGGAGGTGTTCCTACATTTTTCTTTCTATTTTGTGAACTAGCGGATCTGTACATAGCCCGTGTTCTGAATTTTAGCTTAGAAAAAGCTCAAACAACTATCGGCTTATATACAGAAATATTCTGTAGTTATTTTTAATTAAGAAATCTAAGTTATTATGGAGTCTATATACCGAACCCCACAATTCAAACCCTTGACTAATTAAGTTCAAATAAAGAGTATTATATTATATTACAGAGTTGTTGCGTTATGAAGGGGAAAATATATAGCTAGTATATTAAGGCTACACGGTACCTTTTTCATTTTTTTTTTTGGAGACAGTAATATTAAAAGTAACTTATGTATTGTTTTCATACTATAATATTAAACTGATTCTGAAAATAAAAAGTCAATTTAACAAACCCTTATTTCAAAATTTATTTAAAAAGTTTAAAATTTTTGAAGTTTTTTTAAACTTTTATAAAATACAATTTTTTTGAATTTTTTTTAATTATTTTGAGTGATTTATATTTCATACATTATTGCAAACAAAATTTATTATGGATTTGAAAATCTGTTTCCTTGTTGTTTTTTAATAATTATTTTTCTAGCTAAACCTGGAAAAAACACGAAATTTTTAAAAATATTAACTTTAATATTTTTTAAAAAAATAACTACGGATCCAAGACTTAAATCCATACTAATCTTTATAGAACATATATATCTAAGTACCTATAAAAAATTTCAAGTCTCTATCTTGAACAGAAAAAAAGCCTTAGGGATTAGAAAACGCATCTTCAAAAATAAAAGTCTGAGAAAAATGCATTTAAAGTTTTTGAAGGCATAAAACAAAAACTAATAATACTTGCAAAGCTCTAAATTTTTAATATATTATTGAACTACTTATATAATATATGAAAATACTACTTTCATTGAATATGATGGCAAATATTTTTATTTATTCAAAATATGTTTTTGCAAAATATCGATATAGCATTTTTTACGATGACAGATTATTCAGCTTAAAGTTAACATAATAATTTCACAAAAGTTTTAAAACACAATACACTTATAAAAAATAATAATGATATAAATAAAAGTTTAAAAAAAGTTAAAAGCTACCAGGATTGTACATAGCACCTAATTTTTTTCTGAATTTTAAGTCGACGCAATTTTGCAAGTTTTATTTTTTTCTGCGCAACTTTAAAATTTGCAGATTTTCTTTTCTTTCTGAAATAGTTTCTCGTACAATCAGTTAAGTACACTAAATGTTCTGATGACAAACGTGTTACAAATTCAATTAGCATCCTGAAATGTTTTTAGAGCTTTTATTGTTCCAACAATAAATTCAGATATTGCACTCGACATGGCAATCAACATACGACTCCTTGAAGCTGTATTTTCTTTGGAATATTTGTTCCATATCATCGAACGTAATGCTTCATTAGAATTTTGTGTCAAACCTCTGACACACGTGCTTAATAATTCAGTTGATGCTAATCGCTGATAAATTGGCAAGATTTTAGGCAAATATTCTTCGCTGATTGGTATTTTTACCCAATCTTTGTGAATACCTGATTTCTTTCCACATACTAATGATGACTGGTAAAAACACCAAGAGTCAAAGAGCAAGATTGTGTCCTGGAAGACAATACTCTCAGATCTTTCCCATAATTTCACAGTTGCATTTACTTCCATTGCACCATATGATACGACATATGTTGTACTTCAAATATCTTGATGTTTTTTTACGAAATACGAAATTCAGCACTGTCTTCTCCAAGCTCAAATTTAGTCTGTTCACATTCTCCACACCGCTTTGACATTACTTCGTAGTCTATCAGAAAGCCAGTCAGCAAGTCGATAACATATCCTATTCCAATATTTGACGTTGACGTATGTCCTCTTGTCAACCAGCTTCCATCATATGACACTCCAATATCGACAATATCTTTATCATTCCTTGAGCCATACGCCTCAATGATATCTTTACGAATATCAAGCAACGACTGATTTGACCCAACGAGATGTCCAATCAGAACTTTTGGCTTATAATGTCTTTTAAAAGTTTTACTAGACATTATATTTCAATTCATATGCATGCAGAATTTTTCCACCGATGAGTAGCCAAGTCACAAACTTAACATACCTTGCACTAATCTCATATTTACATCAAATGGAACATTAAAAAAGTGATGCTTGCTAACATTTGATATTTGATGTAATATAGCATCAACCAATTGTTATGAAAATGTTTCACTTTAGGTTTGGTCACAATTAACACATACAACATTCATTTTATATGCAAATCCATTTCTGTGACCCTAGCAAAGTTTTAAAGAAGCACTATGACAAATATTGCTTAAATTATATGTAAACAAATATTCAGTATCCACTATAATGTAATTTGAAACATACTTTTATCAAACATCTTTTTTTCTTTATGTATTCAAAACATTTGTGATCTGAAGTTTTGAGGCAGGGTTTTAGAATTGTCATTTTCAGCAGTTCTTCATCTGTTAGAAATGTTGCTTCTCTTCTCAAGCTGCGAAAGTTTTGTCCGTGGCATTTTCTCAACAGAAAAAAACTTAACTTAAACAATTTAAAAAAAGCTTTTAAGTTATATAGATTATATGTAGAATAAATATTGGTCTTGAGAAAGACCTTTTCTTATGAATTTTAGCTAAGTAACTATAAGCACATCAAAAACTCACAATATAAACAAACATAATCGATTTTAGTAGTGAAAGTAGAAGTTAATATCCACTTCTCTGCAGGTATCGATTTTATTTAAAAAATATTAGTAATTAATTAAATTTAAGAATGGAAAATTGCTTTAAAATGAAACCGAAACTAACCACTTCCCCCTCAGCTGTCAAAAATAGTGACTGAGAATACTCAGAAAACTTCAAATATCTTAAAAACTAATTGGTTATTCGATTTAAAATTTGGGGCCAAGGTTCCCAAATGTATGGGCTACAGGAAAATGCAAAAAAAAAAAATTCGATTAATTTGTCATTTTTAGGGTACTGTGTAGCCTTAAGAACACTAAAATCGTCAATTTTTTTTTTGAATATTTCAGGTAGCGAGGGGAAAAATAGACTAACCACTGTCCGTTTTTCCCAGATTTTTATGTTTGTATTTCTGAAACTTTATCTCTTCTCGCCCAATCTGCAGTTGGGGGGAAGACACAGACTCCCTACGAAATGCGTTTCTTTGACACTGGTTGTCACTTCAGAGGTGGATGATTCTGGACAGAGAAAGGAAAATATGATTCAACGTAGTCGAGCTCTGCCCGCACCTGGAGGGTTCACATATCCAAAAACAAATACTCCATATCTCTCAACACTTCATTATCAACTCTGATCTTGAGATGTATAATGAAAATATAAACCCATTGAGGGAATAAATAAGCCATTAAAAAATAGGCGAGAAATAAATGTCACTTTCAACACATATAGTCATTATGTTGCTGAATGACTATATTTAATACTAGGTAGAAATTTTTCAAATTAAAATTGCAACCAAATAAAAGTGAATTGCAAATTAATGTCCTGATACAATATAATTTCCATTGTTCCTACTATTATTTATATTTTTGTTTTGATTACTTCTAAAATTAATCTTATATTTAAGAACTAGAATTTTCAACGCACTTTAAACCCTCAACCAAGTTGCATAAATTTTCAGGGAATGAGTATAGCCTTGCTAGAAGTAGAGAAATCAATAGACTACAATTATTGAGAAATGGACTGAAATCATATAAAATGAAGCTATAAATGCAAAAGTAGTCAAGGTTGTTTCCAAAAAAACTAACATTATTTAATTTAATGAAATTGGAAAACACAGTTTATTTGTACTAGTTATTCAGAAAATTGTTTTTCTTCTGAATAGTAATTAGACTATTCTAATATTAACATAACTATCTACATATGCTACCGTTCTTTTATTTAAAAAAGTGATGAAATAATTAATTTCAATCAATTATTGATATCTTTTTTAAGGACTGAATAGTAGAATTTCTTGAGCTTCTCCTTTGTATCTATTGTAATCATTTGAGATTGATCGTCACAGACGTCCATGAAAGGCAACTAAAAGCCTGACAAATGTGTCTGAACCTTTACTAAGTAGTCTCCGCACCCCCAGGAGAGTTCTATCGCTTGTTGTGAAACTCTTCGGTTTGACTTAATCCACCCAATTCTATAAAACTCTTTTAAAACTATTCGAACAAAAAAAATCGATTTTAACCACTCATTTATTAAATTTTATTTTCTCAATGCCCATTTTGTGAGCATGATTACATAAAAAGTTAAGAAATTATCTGAGTTCTTAAGTTTGAATTGTTATCAAATATCTGCTCAATATAATAGAATTTTTTCTGAACAAACAATGTAAGAAATCGAAATGACAAAAAAATTTAATATACGAGTAGAGAATTACAATAACAAAATTTAAGGCAAATACTCTACTTTTATATGGAATTTTTTTATATAGCTGAAAAGCATTATTTTTTATCCAACAACGTATTTCCATGAGTATTGTTAAGTAACATAATAGCTTTACTTTTGACTTGATGTTTTTTCAGAAAATAAAACATTACCAGTAGTATGTAAGAATTTGTCTTTTTATTAGAATATAGTTTTACCAAGATAACTTAATTCTTTATACTCCTTTGATGGCATATTATAATTTCTGCTAATACATTATTCTCCTTTGAATATGAAATATGACAGCATCATATATTTATTATATTTTACTTGCTAAAAATGCCCAATTTCAGGCTTGTTTTTCTCCTAAATTATGAATAACCAATAGAAATCTATACAGGCGTATCTTAGTTTAATTTTTTTACCTATGAATGATTTATGATTTCATCTCAGCTTCCCTATTTTTAAATTTTTTGTCTTTTCATTTTCACGATCTATCCTTATATTAGATATACCACTATTAATTTTTTTTTTATCTTTTTAAAGGGCTTTGTCATTCTATGAAAAATAACTTACGAGCATACGTGAGAGAAATTCCATATTGTAGTTAACTCTGAAGCATGTTTACGCCTTTAAAGTGTTTTTGTGTTACTATTGTCACGTCTTTTCGTTTAAATTTATTACTTGTTACAATAAGCACACATTAAAAAATATTTATTACAGACCACTGTTACATCTTATTTCTTAAAGAGAAATAAAAACAGATCCATTTATTTTGTTTAAGGTTTCATGTAGATCTGAATTAATAACAAAGTAAAATTTAGAGTCTTATTGAAAACTCAAAAATAATATTTACAGCAATGACAATTAAAAGCAAAAAGGAGGACAAAGTAGGATACAATAAAAGTAAATAATGTAATTAGATGTATTATTTTATAATTTGGTGCGTGAGGTATTCATGTACATTAACTCAACTAACATCTGGTTTAATTACTTACGATTTTTATGTTTAAATTTCCAACCAGTTGAAAAAGGATTACTCAAATTTGAATAAAATTAGAAAAGTAGCGATCGGATTTATAATTTAAATGCGACTTAAGAATTGAATGTTACAATTTGTAATGATTTGGTAGTGAAGTTAGTAGACATGAATAGTACGTATACGTAGTTGGCATGTGTGAACCTTCGAAGATTGTTATCAAACAAGGCTATAGAATATCACTGAGTGAGTATTAGAAAAATGCTTGAATTCCTAGTCATCATAAGTTAACTCACTAGAACTAGACAACATGGGTTGGAGTGATCTTTAATATTGACGTTAGATTATATTAAAAACAATTTGAGGGCTTGTAAGCAATGGAAGTATATTTATTAGGAACAAATTAAGATGATACTATAGTTAAAAACCAATGGCAATGTCTTAAGGCTTAATTTTCCAGCGACGGAAATTAAGTGATACTCAAAAAATTATATATAATAATATAAAATTGTTTTTTAGAGATATTAGTAATGTTTAAATATATAACAGAAAAGAGAAGACAATGAAAAAAATACAAGATTTTTTTTCTTTCAAAGACATTTATTTCGCAAATTTATGCACTTTTAGAGATATATCTGAATTTATAAAAAATTATTTATCAATTCATAACATTTTTAATACATTTCAAGCTATTGAAACAAATATTATATACATAAATAAAATATTTCTTATGACAAAATGAAACTCATGTAAAATATATAAGGCAAACATTTCTATGCTATTTAACTATAAATATCCTAAAAACTTTTCAAGGCATTATTGTATCTTCTTTATTTGAATAGATATTCAGTAATTTTGTTTCAAGGAAATACTTTTATCACCTAGCATCTGGAACTTTTTCATTAAAAGTAAGTCAAATGCAATTCAGAATTACGCAGCAGAAATTCTACGTCTGAAATGCAGTTAGAAATGTATTTTTAAAAATGATTTGATGGAACTTTGTATTTGGATAACAAGCCTTAGAAAATTACCCTCATATGCAAATTGCAGCTAAAATAGTAACTGCAGTAAAAGTAGTAACATCAAAATATTTAGTTGTTGATCTCGTTTTCGTTAAATGTGTACTTCAAAAACAAATGGTTCAATTTAAATACTGGTTTGTTTATTCATGTAAAATATTTTATCAGTGTAACTGTATTTTATTGATGCATTCTGTGTATTTGACAATAAATTACATTAAATAAGCATTAATGGTATGATGGAAAAATAGTCTAGAGTGATATATTGTTTTTCAATAATAAAGAATATTGAAACAAAATACAATTATTTCATTAATGTTACAAATTTCATAACATTTGAAATATTTATAACTATTTTTTGATAGAATTATATATGAAAATTAATCTAACTGAGCCTGCTTTTGATTTTCCCCCAGCTTCTTATTTACATTAAAAAACCTTTAATTGGAAATATATGTTTATTTCTGCTGCATCTGTTACATTATTGTATTATAATCGAACAATTATGATGATTGTTGCCATTAACAGAACAGACATTCCATATCCATTTCAAACTAAGTACTTTATAGTGTATAATTAGCAAATTATACGTAATTTCGATAGGACGTCTATCGCCAAGTTCTCTGTATGTAAAATCTCTATTATCTGGGTTAATAGGGTATAATCTGTGTCAAAGCGAATTTGAATTTTCGAATTCATTGTATTCTATCCCCTAGCTACCAAATACCAAATATAACATTGTTAAGGATAATTCATTGCATTATAGATATACATCTATTAGTAAATAAATATATAGACCGTCTTAAATGCTAGAAAATGAATAGTGTTTAGGAAAAATATTATAAGCTTTCTACTTGAAAGAAATTTAAGCAGTCTAGAATGAGATGATTTATCATCAAAATTACATTCATTCTAGGATTCAAAATCAGATTATATCAAATAACATTGTGCTGAATAATCAGTTTGGTGAAATATGTGTACTGCTGGTCATTTAAGGGGTTACAGGAGTGCAAAAGTAGTAGAAACATCTGACACACTTAACATGTTAAACACCACACTTAACATGTTAAACATGAAAATAAAACACCTCTTAACATGTTAGAAATATAGCCACACTTTAATTGATTGTATTAGCTGGAGAGGGATGCTATTCACTCAGTAACCCATGACCAGATGTATCCAATAGATAAAATATCTAGACCATGAAATCAAATCAGGACAGTAATCATATATCCTGTGTATCGACGAAAGTCAGAACATGACGTGCATCTTGTGATCATGAATTATCTAGTTGGAAGATGAAGTTTAGCAGGTCTCGAAGATAGAGCGTAACTATTAGATGTAAGATGTCAGAAAATGTACCGATTAGTGTTCAAATTACAATCGATCCGAACTATAGATGTGCATATTTTGCACCCAATGGCTGCCCAAACCATCACATCAGGTGTAGGGCCCCTATGACGATACTGAATGCAAGCAGGTGACGAACAGTCTTCTCTGAGCATTTTGATATATATAAGGCAATCAGAATATTGCATGCAGAATCGGTACTCTTCTGAAAAGACGACATTGTGTCACTCCTGTATCCAGCTTTGTTGTTCGGTGTACTAGAGTCACCCTCTCTCTCTAAGCTACTTTGCCAAAGATTTTGCTTTAAGCTCCAAGTATGATGACCACTATTTCGGGAGGCCAAAATAGTGGTCACCATGCTGACAGTCCACGCTGCTGCAAACGTTATAGCACTGTACGAACGGATATTGGGTATGCTGAAAACATGCTGATTTAGGATATATTGGTCTGTGATTTGGTTGTACGGTTTTGCTCAGTCGACCTCTCAATATACTTGTCATCTCGGGCGTTATTCATGGGAGGGCCTGAAGATCCTACATGCCATTCAGTAAACCCTCAGCGACACATTATTTCCATATTCGTATGATTGGATTTCGATTAATACAATGGGTGATAATGCAGAACAATAATTTACACTCTCGATAAGCAACAATCCTGTGCGTAATAAATTCTGACACTTGCTGGTAAGCATTTCTAATTATTCGAGACTTAACACGATATTCTGAGCAAATTCCATCCTTACAAAGTGATTTTTGAATGAAAACTCCGCTGCACAACTCTTCACTAATGCAGTGCCTTTGATTTTACTCGCTCCTACGTCGTCTAAATGAGCTGAAATACTAATGACTTGCATACACTAAGCTCTTCTTTTCATATGATTTTATCGTTCTTCAGATCAGTCAATTCTGCTGTTGCAGTTTTAAAGGCTTGCAGTGTATATTTAACTAAACTTCCAAGTTCTTACAAAGTATTGTATGGATAAGATAATATCGGAGTTCTAATGATATTTATTTTCAATTAACACTTGAGACATTCATTTGACGTTAGTTAATTTGAGAACTTCTTCTAGGGAAAACCTTGACTTATGCATATTATATTAGATTAGAAATATTGTATGTGGGGAATCGTACTTATGTGATAAATTTCTGAACTGAATGGAGTTTAATATTAAGGAAACTGTTATTGAGAGTGAGAGACAGGAGTGTTAAAGAAACATACTTATTGGTATTCCAAATCAATTGCTCTAATGTTAACATGGAAATAATCACTTGTGAATAGGCGTATCCTAGGATCCGAACGAGATGTACAATGGCTCGGGTCCAGATAAGCACATCATATAAGAAAAAAAAATATATAATGATTTTTAAGTTTGACTCATCCTGTGATTGATTTTTAAATTTTGAGAATCCTGTTACACACACGTAGTAAAACCAGTACTGAATTTTTAACATTCGAAGTCATCCGATTAAAACAAAACCTATTTTCTTCATAGTCTGGGTATGTAATTGTAGAATTAATTTTACTTCTAGTGGTGACACAATAAAATGGTAGAAAAGTTCAGGGACATTAAGAATTAATAAGTTATATCAGCTGAGACATTCGGTTCAAGTCGAAAGAGCGTAACATGTTTGAGAGGCTTCTTCATTTTATGATTTATTACTCATTGATTTTGTATCGAGAAGCACTGCAATGTCTATTGGTGACTTACC
>BMAW01078484.1:226125-328352 GCA_019974015.1 Nephila pilipes | reverse complement strand
CGGAGAGAGGCGGTTAAACGTCTGTCTCGACCGGTGTCTCATGCGCTAATCCATACCCCAATAAGGAGCATGCACCCCTCACTGAAATAGCCGATCTTCAGGACAACCAATAGTAAAGCACTTTACCACCCCTACTCCACTTCAAAAAGAAAACTAACTTCCCCACAGAACCGGCCGTTGCTCGACCGGTAGCATCACCGATCAACTAAAATGCAGCACGCGGTGCTGCGGACATTGAACGGGAGGGTGGCCGCTTGTCGGTTCTCTTTTCTCCCATTTTTTCGAAATAACTGCAGCAAGCAAACTTTTTCTCCACCCAGTTAAATCCAATTTTTTCCAGTCATCTTCGTAGTTTCCTGCAAGATACGGGTTGGAAAGGCGGCTACGCCGCCTAGGTACCCGCAGAATCATTCATAAGTTAAGGGCCGCTCTGCGGCCTATGTGCTCGAAATACTTCCCAGCTAATCATACTTACCTGGCACTGGAGTTATCCTTGATGAAGAAGGAGGATCTCCAGAGCAGAGGCCTTCCATTGCACTTCGGTTGGCTGACGTTCGCCACATCCGCAAACAGCGGTTGCTTGGGGTGCACAATTTTTGGTAGCGGGGCTGCGGTACGCGCGGCCCCTGCGCAATTAGAAAATAAGGCTCTGATGCACTGTATACGTCAACGCGGCTGACTAGCTTTTGGACCAGCTTTTCATCCGAAAGGCATTGTCAAATGCCGAAATAACAAATTCGAGTGTTTTCAAATCTTGCAAGTAAATATTTGTATCATTCTGCATCATTAACAGCAATGAATTTTACATTTAATTCTAAATCACACTATATAACATTTGCATCTCATTAGGTACTGATTCTATTTTTATTGACAGAAAACATATTTTCCAATAATTTAAATATACAAATCTTGTTTCAAATCCATATCTTAAGTCCAATATTTGTTAACGTCTGTATGTGCGATCACCGCGCCACCTGTACTGTGAGAACGTTATTGTTCATTCCATTGGGAAGAACGATCTACTCCCGCCGTGTTTGTGACTGTAATGGGAAATAAAAACCCACACACATGTATGAAGGGACTATGAGCAGAGGTGCCTGGCGAGTTTTTACAACGTTTTTCTGAATTTCACTTGGTGTGTATGTGTCATCAAATTTTCGATCGTTAATTTAACCAACTTCCCATCAAGCTAGAGCTTTGAAATTTTGGGAACCGTTCGTACTCGCCTAACAATGCAATATTTAGACGTTTGCGACATGTTTTAACTAATATTTCAATAATTTTAATAAGTCAAAATATTCTTTCCTCTCGGCGCTTTTAGGATTGAGGAAAAAATTTCTTTCCCCCTCTGGGAGCACCGGGCACTCCCCACGCAGCATGCAGTATCGTAAACCTTTTGTACTCACAAAGGGGAGATACTATCTCCCCTTTACTATCTCCGAGATAGTAAGGGTTGCTGACTTTTAGTCAGTAATCATTCGCAAGAAAGAAAGTTACCAATATTTGGCGCCATGTCTTATCACAATAATTTTTTCTGAATTCTGGTTCCCATTCTTTTTTTAATAGAATGACTTACAAACTTTCAGATGCATGTTTTGATTTTATGAGTATTATGAATTTCTTAATACTCTCACAAATGTCTCTTTTTAAGTAAATTTTAAAGTTAAAAATAACTAACAGTTTTAACTAATATTTCAATAATTTTCTCTAATAAACTTTGCCACCATATAAAAACGTTGTTTTTAAAACGTTGGTTTTTATATCGAATTTTTTTAAGTATATTTTCAGTCGACTGAAGTGTTTTTACTGCGACAATGAGAACTTAAATTGAGTAACTTATGGAATTTTAAAGTAGTGTTGTGAAACGTTCCGATATTTTTCTACGTACATTTTAAGCTATGTGGTTTCACAAAAAGTTATTTTATTCATTTTGAATGTCGAAAAATGCGTTAAACTTTCATTTTTAATTGATTTCCTCATTGGATTAGTTCACGTTTGAATGCTTTAATTTGATCGCACATGGTTGTAATGATCGGATCTAGCTCTTAATATTTAATTGAAATAAATGTTTGAAACAGAAAAGCATTTAATTGAATTATCTTCCACAAATTGGACGTAAACGTTGTCGTCTTCGAAAAAAATATATGAATTAAGGGGCCCCCCCCCCCCGGGGGAAGAGGGGAAGAAAGGATTGTGGAAAAATAAAAAAAAAAAAAAAAAAAAAACACCGTGCCCTGCTTCATTAAAAACTTTTTTTTTCCCATTTTGAAAGCATAACAAAGAGAAAAAAAATTCGAGCAATTAAAATTTTTATTCATTTGTTTGCGAGCTCTTGTAGAATGGATTAGATACTTTAATTCTCAACGGACATTCATCAAAATGTCTCATACATCCGAAAGGGAAATATTAAGAAACTTTGAAAAAAAAAAAAAAAGGACATACTTTTTTTATACCTCTATAAAACTCATGTGCTTCCAAATAAAAATTTATTTACAAGTATTAAATGTAACAACTTCTTTACAACCAGATTCGAGCAACTATCAAAAACATCCGGTTTATCAGTTTAACAACTGGTTAAGTACATAAATTTATTAAAACTTTACTCCATAATTTATTTCATATAGAGTAATTAGAATCTATTACAATTTTGAACAGCTGATGAAACTCTTGCGAATGATCCCTTATTTGTATGATTTAACAATACACATGTAATAAAAAAAATTCTCAACACAATTCTATTACATATACACAATTCTGTTAAATAAATGTAGAATAAAACTTCTGAAAATACTAAAAAATTTCAAAAGAAACATTTAATTTTTTTACCAGGAAAAAAATACTGACAAGATTGAACATACTTTCCAATTACCTTTTAGCAACATTACTGAAATTTCGAATAATTTAAATCGGCGGTGGAAATGCAGTTTAACCCAATCGCTTAGCGGGATTTAAAAAATCGGTGATTTTTTTTCGGCGATGCGGAAAGGAATTTTTTTTCCCCTTCATTTCACTAAAACTCATTCATAAGCGCTTTCCAAACCAAAATTTCGTTACTCATTGAACATAACTATATAAAAATAATTATCAATTTCTGACGATAAAAAAAAATGTCACCCTTTTATTCAAAAAATGTCCCAACGACATTAATGTTCCTTTGATTTAAAATAATCGCGTGGTCTCATATTATCATGCTCATTTTAACAGATCTGTCTCTCTTTCGACAAAATATTCTCCGATGAACAAGTTACTCAAAGAACATTAAAAAACTATTATTTTCAAATAAAAACATATCACTATTTTGTCGAAACAAAACAATCAATAACCGGTTTTTTCTCTTCATTCTTAACCCATTCAAAACACAATCTCGTTACTCGAACAACAACAAAAAAAAAACATCTAATAAATAGGGGGAAAGGAGCCTCTCCTAACGCTCTTGCAAAAAAATAAGATAATTTTATCCTTTTGTCATGAAACGCCATTCCTATCCATCCGCGAAAAAAATCGCACTTTTTCATTTGTTGCAATCTCTTCTAAAGTAGTTAAAATCTGTTGGACAATCGCTAACCTCTTTTATATTCATACTAGCAACCATCGTCGATAAGTATTGACGAGAAAATACGTAGAAATATTCGAGAGAGAAATGCACAGCAGTTCAAGGAGTTCAGGCAACAAGAAACGATTGATCCAGAATATTTTCTCAAGTAAAAGCTGTATGTTTTCAAACGAAGGTGCAAAAAAATCACGTCCTCTAATTGGTTAAAACAAACTAAAACGAAATCAATAAAAACACAAAAAAATTACAAAAACTATCTGAAAAAGAAAACGCTTTAATTACAAACCGAAGGCAAAAAAAAAAAAAAAAAAAAAAAAAAATTCTAATTAGCAAAAAATACTCGCAACATAACCAACGTACCATCAAAAAAATGATGTAAAATAAAGAACCTGAACTAGTAACTAAAAATGAAAAATAATGTATTATAAAAATGTATTAAATGTTTGTTCCAATGTATTAATTACAATTAATCATGAAATGTAATTCAGTCAAATGGAAAATTCCAGAAACAAAAGAACATTTTTTACATCTAACAAAACATGAATATATATACATAGAATTAACAATTCATCTTCCACAATATTAGTACAATTATATGTGCATTCTATTTAAGAGCACAATTATATGAAAATAATTATTTTTCTATAAAAAAAATCACTAACAAACATTCTCTAAAAGACTAAAATTATAAATCAACTAGCCTTATAGAAAACATCAGCTAGTATTTGAATAAATACAATCTGAATAATAACAGTTACAAACATGAAGTAAAAATGAATTATAAGAGTACCCTGAAAAATATCAGGAGTGTATATAATCTATATTTATTTAGAGTTTTAAATTTCCAAAACAGAATAGCATAATGATAAAATTTTACGTACATATATGTATACATTCGAATCCAGATATTAAAAAAACATCACATTCAAATTCATAGTTAATGTATAAAAAATAAAATTTTTACATTCATATACTTATTTAACTATCCTTTCAACTTTCCGTACATGATATGAAGTTGGAAAATATTTTTCATTGTTGATTTTGTAAATATACCTAAGCCTATTAAAAATTGTGTTACTCATCTGTTAAACACGTAAAAGATAAATACATTTTCACATTTGAAAGTTCTATACCACAATATTTACATATATTTGAGTAATGCAACACACTAATTTCAAAACGAGACTGTAGGTCAGGGCGTGGCTTTGTCATCTAGTATTTCAGAGAGAGCTGGGATTTCGTGGAGTAAGGTCTCCTGTTGCTGTCCAACCCGGGACTAGGTTAAAGTTTACTTGTGATAAACTTTTTTGCTTCTAAATGTTAATTATTTTAATTCCGTCTTTGTAACTGTGATGTTTTATGTCATTAAAAATATAGTAAGTTACCCCGAGATGTTGTTGAATTCTTTTGCGTTAAAGCAGTTATGGCATAAGAACGTCGGTTACAAAATTGGCGCCCAACGCGCGGCCCATCCCAGCTCTGTCTCGCCTTTTTCCCACTGACTTCGGTGTTGAGGTTTTGTCACCCCGACAAAAAAGAAAAGAAGGTTCGCATCCTGCGAATAAAAGATACTTGCATCCTGCAAAATTGTTGGCAGATAAGTAAATTATACTCTCTTATTCTGCATAAAAATTGTGATTATAGTTACTCGTACTATTGTATGTTGTAGTACATTGTTTGTTCTGATTAAGGCTAATCGAAAGTTAGTTTATTATTAATGAATACATATTTTCTTCCTAATTTAAAAATTTTATACCATTAACACATATGTAGTTTTGTTTTCAAGAAATTATTGGTATTTATTCAAAGCATGTCACTTTGATTCTTATTATGTTGATTGCAATTCTTATCATAATGATTTTTTTTGGTTCTGTTTTTATAACTAATTTAAAAATAAAATTTTTATAAAATATATAACGGAGTTGGAAAGGAATTGCTATAACATTTGAAAAGTTGTATGTTATTCATAAAGTATTAAATTTCTGGTTTTTAATAAAAATTTTGGAAAATAATATTAATTACTTCTGAGTGTAAACAAGTTTGCAATATTGGTAACTCCAAGGTTAATAAAATGATTTATGAATGCTATTCCTACTTAAACATATTTGAATTTTTGTATAAACGATTTCATGTTAATTGCTGATACTGTTTTGATTAATAATGAATGTTATATAAACTTATTTTGGTTTTGATTTTGATGAAAGGAATTAGAAGATATTTGATATTAAAAAAAAAATGTTTCATTTTAATCTTCTTAAGATTGATTTTCAAATTAATTATCAGAATTTGATATAAAGGAATTTTATTAATTTCAGCAAAAGTGCATAAATACTGTTATTTTTATATATAACAAAAATTTTAAATGCATATGTATTATTTTATATATAACTGAAATTTTAAGTGCATAAGTTTTATTTCATATGTAATTGAAATTCTAAGTACATAAGTATTATTTTATATATAACGAAAAATTTTAGTGCATAAGTATTGTGTGACTATAATGTTTTCAGATAACAGAATTAACACTGTCACTTAGTGAACTTTTATTCATTAACTTTAATTGAACGTTAGAAAATTAAATTTGAAATAGACTAAAAAGTGACGAAAAATGGCATTTTTGGGAAGATCCAGAAAAGAGGATTTAAGGACGTTAGCCACAGAATTGGGTTTGGCTCCGTCGGACAATCTCAAAATTATTGAACTAAAAGATCTCATAACCGCAAGTGATAGGTATGATGAGGAATTCGTCAAGGATATGCTCAGTATCATTGTGGAAGATCATATGGCATCAGAAAAATAGAAAGTTGTGGAATTGGAAGATAAACAGAAAGCTGTGGAGGTGGCCCAGCAACGAGAAAGAGAATTCGAACTGGAAAAATTGAAAATTCAACTTGAAATGCAGAAGTTATCACAAACATCTGTTGTAAACCAACAGTTAGAAAACCCAAAGATGGTTATCTTTATCTTCTACCACTAATAGAATACAGAAAATATTCAGCTGTGAGATATTTTTTTTTTTACTGGAGCAATCACAAATGTTGATTATGAATACTTTTGAAAATGATTTGTATGTTTATGTATTCCCTAATGATTATTTTCCACAGCACAACAGAAATCACAGAGATGGAAATAACTAAATGAAAGAAAAATATTTTGCCACTGAAAGTGAAGCAAATTATGAAAAGTAATGAAAATAATTCAAGAAGCTCAATTATAAAACAGGATTTAAGCATTTATGAACAGGAAATGTTATTCTTGAATAAATAAGCAACTTCTTTCAGGAAATTGAAATTTTGCTATTCTCACGATTCGTGTGAAAATATAAAAGAAACATATCTGATCAGAATAAAAAATGATAATCTATTGAACAACTAATTTTCATTCTGTCTTGAGAACTTAAACATGTATTACGTATTCAGACTCTACTATACTTGCAGTTTACATAATATGCTCCATTATGAATTTTTTTTTATGCATATGTGAAAAATTGAAAATTTTTAGCATTTTATTTTTCAATATCTCATTCATATTTTACTTCACAAATTCAAAACATATATTGCATGATAGAAAAACAAGAAAGATAAAGTACAAAAATCTATCATACAGAATGAGTGCATGATTTTGAAGTTTATTGGCACAAAAGTTGAATATGCTTGATTGCCAAACAAGGCAATGGTGTGTCAAACAAGGTGTAACTGTGATCTAATCATTTGAAAAAAATGGGGGGAAAGTAAAAATTAATGGAAACAAGAAAAAGTAATGAAAATTAAGAAGGATCACTAGGATATTCCAGGGGTGCTTAACCTCATTGGAACATCTCAAGTAAGTAATTCCGCAGTTACCTGAAGAATGTAAGCCCTTGTCAGAAATTAATTGTACAAAATATCGCCACAGAATTTCTCTTGTGGTTGGGTTAAACTGCATTCCAAACCAATATTTCAAAATTTGCTGAGTTTTCTGGATTGAATAATTCTTTATTATCACAGCAATTCGAAGTAACATGAAAACTATATTTGAGTGAGATTTTCCAGATATACATTTGTATATCTTCACTTCTGATACTTTCCTTTTTTGAAAATGAATCATCAAAAAATATATAAATTTTCTGATGTAACTCAAAATGTTTTTATACTTCATTTTTATCAAACAGCAACAATATTAGTTCAGAATGCTATATTTAAAAATATATTTGTATAATTTTTTCTTTATACGTATTATTGCCTGCATGAATAGATTTTGAAATTTTTTATATAGTTGCTCAGATTCTAATTTATTTTTCTTTACCAAACTGGTACAGCTAATTTTTAACACACCTTCTGGAAATTTTTCTAAGTACTAGTAGTAACTGAAAATTTAAAATTTATGAATTTAACAAGATTTCATTTACCAGTTGTTTTTCTAAATTAAAAACATACATCTGAAGTAAAATAAGAATTATTAAGACATAAGAAATAATTATAAAAATAATTTACATAATAACTGAAATATATTGTATTATATTTGATTGTAATGAAGAAAAAATGCTACAATAGGATCCAACCTATATGTATTCATATCGAGTCATTAAATATTCATTAATTTTTTTTCACTCCATTTTAAGCTCCTTTTACAAAGATTAGAGTACAATATAAATATTTATAAGGTATCAAGAATAATATATACAATCCAATGAATTTATGGAGCATGCATAGTGAAATTTTAAAATGAAATCAAACTTTAAACTAATAACTTTCCTTCTCTAATTTAATTTTTCTAATTTCATTATTTCCTATATTAAAACATATATACTATACATATAATCAAATTTATTTATTTAAAAAAAACTCAGAACTAAGTTCAAACAAAAAAAAATTTCAAAAAATATGTACGAGTAAGATATTTCAATTGCAATAATTAAATCCATTCCAGACAAGCTCTCAACAAACAAATTAAAACTGAGATCCCTTAGCCACATCTGCTTGATTTCACTTTTGTGAAATCTTCAGTAATTTAACAAAATAACAAATTTCTTGCAACAGAGCTCTAATTTGTGACTTAATCTTACATGTCTTATGTTGATATGAATTACCTAAAAGATTAATGAGAAGAAGCAACTGAAACAGGTAACATTAAACTGAGCAACTGAAAATAGAGTAAAGGTCCTTGTATGGTTCTATCCTATACAATATTGTGTATTCTAACGGAGGATCTCTTGGAGATTATCTAAATTGTCCCCTTTCTCTTTTTACCACATTTAGATACAGAAATTACAAAGTAAAGATATTGAAATCATGCAACTTTGAAGTGAGAAATAAGAAAAATATTATTAAAATATACAATGACAATTATTCTAGAAAATTGTGATAGAACAAGAACTAATTACATATACATTTATTAATGTTCATATCTTCATAGCTAAAAAATGCAAATTTTCTGTTACAAATTCTCTAAGAAAATAGAGATCCTCAATTAAGATATCTATAAAAGTGAAGTACACATATATAAGAATGATACTTATTAATTTATGGACAAGAACATGATATGCTTAAAATGATAAACAAAAGAAAACCAAATTGGTTCAAATCGTGAATAGGGTGTCCTCTAAGAGATTGGCGACGAAACTTAGCGACTTCCTAGATAGGTTGCCAAATGTGCCTGACTTAAGCATTGAGTATGCTTACCGTTACCATGACCTAAATCGCCAATTATCGCTCCCAAAAGTTGCCAACGCTTCCAAAAGTCGCCAATCGCCTAGGGGACACCCTATGCCTGATTTGAACCGAAAAATTGTTTCTCTTAGGCTACACAAATATTGAATAATGAAGCATTTTAACTTGCTTACTAGTAAATGAAACTTGCTTTAATTAGCTCGTACATGAATTATTAAAATAAATATTACATGCTTTAACTTGCTAAGAATATTCACTCTTTTTAAGAATATTTAATTGCTCAAAAATTTTAACTGCTGGTGCTTAAACATCAGCAAATGAATAATCAATAACAATTAAATCAATTATCAGTAACATAAAATTGTTGACGAAATATAAAATGACACGTAACCGGAAAAAAAATTAATCATGATTATATCTCAGTCACAAAAATAAAGAAAAGAACATTCAAAAAAGACAAAAATATATATATAAAAAAATTGCAAACCAATTTCTGTAACGATTAATAATTCCCACGCAAATTATTAAAAACTGCCTAGCACCAATTAATAATTTTTAACAAACATCCTGCAACACAAAACAAATTAACTCAAATACCGCTTCGAAAAAAATAAAAAGCGATGTAGAAAATTAAAAAAATAATTAAAAATAAAATAAAAAAAACAGGAGGATACGTAATGTCGTTTTATAAATGGCAACGGTCGAAATCGCGAAGTACTGAGATAGTGCATTTCATGGGAAAAATCTAGCTATTTATGAATTATTAGTTATTTTCAAAATAAATACATTTTATCGAAACGGGAATCATACCGGCTTTATGGATGAGTGAATAACTGGTGATTTCGCTTCTTATTATTTGTTGAGAGGTTGGTTTAGTCTCGGGTGTGTGTGTAGTTTTTGAGAAGCAAGGATGCAACGATAGCAAGAAGTTTTGGTTCGCTGAACTATGTTGCTGATTTTCAATTCCCCCTCCCTTCTACTACTGACTATTCAAAAGGTAAAGAGTAGATGCGGTAGCCTAGTGATGATGGTTGTGTGCTCAAGGGCTTGTGGTTTTTTGTCAAGACGTGGGTTCCAGTCCTGATGCAACTAAAGACTCCTTGTTTCGGGGTTGCTGCATGTTAAATATCGGAGATCAATGTCTTCACGTTAGGATGGTGGTGAGTGATAATGAGTGGTGTTAATAAGAAGCACTCATTACAGTGTGAGTTAAAAAAAAAGTGTTGTCCTGGCTTGGTTGCCATACACAACAGATATCCATCTTATAACTAAATTCATGTATACGCAGATGGTTCTGAAGAAAATGCAATAACAAATGCCGGTGCAGGAGCATATTCTAATATTTTCAATATACGTTACCCGGTGAGGAAATATTGTGACAATTTTGATGGTGAGATAGTGGCTATAGCATATGCAATGGACGAATTATGAAATAGCTTTGATCAAAATATTGTTCTCTTTACCGAATCACAAGCTACTGTCCTTTTACTCACTAATTGGAATTGCAATCAAAATGCCCTAGATCATTCTTTTAGAATAAAACTATATGAACTGGTGAAAACGAAAGGCCACATTGCTCTTCGGAGGATTCTAAATCATTGCAATATTTTTGCAATGTCCCGGTCAAGTCGTCGCCAAAGCCTATCTTTAGATAAAACCTACTTGGAGATATTACTTAGTCGCTTGGCGATTCATCATTTGGCACCGTTATGACAGACAAGTACCTAATTTCCTTGTATGTTGATGCAGCTGTGGGTAAGAGTTGGCAAACTCTGTTCAGCAAAAATAACGAAATCCCTAATTCCTTGCCTCAGACTATGGAGTCGTTTGTTTTCGAATGGCAACTGGGTACAATTACCTTCAAAATACAACAGATAGGAGTCAAGAATTCGGTTTGTTACTCTCTGGGCCATCATGGTGATATGGATGGTGACCACCTCAAGAACTGCCCTGAAGTCTTTTGCTAACAACTCTTTTGAGGCTAGTGAAGGACTTTACTCGTTTTTATACCCAATTCATCATTATACTGGGCTGCTCGTCGAACGATAGTAGAAATGCAGCAGATGTGCGTAGGCTTAAAAAAACATATAAAGAGTTTTGGTAAGTTAACAAATAGTTTTTCATTTTTATTTTGGATATTTGACTGACTCAATTTGAGTCTCTGTACATTCCGGATAATGATGAACAAGGAACATAATGAAGAAATCATGACAGATGCAAGAGTAATTATTTAAAAACTTTAAAAATGACATGGTGCTTCTAATAATAACTGGAACAGAAAAAATTATGACAATTAATAGAGAATAAACAAAGAACATCTCCCATACCTAAATCGAAATCTCAGCTTTTGCACGCTGAAATAAAAGACTACATCACCAGACATACCATACTAACGTGTCATTTACTCGTAGTGGTAAAATAAAGATTAGCACCATTGATCGCGTTTGTGTTGCTCAAATTCTAGGAGTGAGAGAAAATTTGAATACATCGGTTAAAATCAGTATTACATAGGAAGGATTCACATCCTGATTTCTCCTCCACGAAATACCAAGAAATGTATCTATGGTGGATTTGGTATCTGGAACACAGCTTACTAATGATATCGAAGTAATTGAACTGCCTCACTTCGTAAAATTCGTCAGTCATCTAGAGCCGAAGTATTCAATTTTTTGCACTATTCACCCTTTAAACTTACCATTAAACCCCTTGATCAAAAAGCAGGAAAAAATAGGATATCAAAACTTCAATCCTACTCAAATTTACAAAATAATTGTTGCAATTTTATTTTATCGCAATAAAAAAAATCATAATAAGATAATGAATGGTGAGGTAGCTAATGAAATTTTTTTTTCTAAAATATATTCTAACAATAGCAACAATATTTTAAATTATAACAAATCCGAACATATAGGATACCTCACCCTTATGTACAAATGTTTCAATGGAAAATGCCTTAACCTTAAGGGAAAAGAACGGGGTTCCCTTATGAGCTATAAAATTTCCTGTCAATGTTCATAGTGTTACCACAATCATCCCCAACTATCTATCTCGATGTCAAAACTATAAAGGGGGAGGGGGGATTTGGAAAAAATACATTTAAAACGAATACGTCTAATTAAAATGTTTTCGGCGAGTTGATGACCATATAGAATTATATGTTTGGTTGCTATATGACTCTCGAAAAAGTATCAGAGAAAACGCGCTAAGCTCAAAGGGCTCCTTAAAGTGTTGATACTCCTGACCTAAGCCAAAGAACGATGGCCAATATGTGACCTAACGTGTCTCGATTAACGTATTTGAAGAAAGTGATTTATTTTATCCAAAAAATATTTATTTATACTTATTTTTACAAGCAAACTTTCTAATATTTTGGCGCTTTGATTATGCAAATAGTGATCCCTAGCGAAACCCCTGTCAAAGTTTAAGGAAACCCTAGGGTCCGCGGTACCCAGTTTGAAAACCTCTGATCTAGAGGTTTCTCCAATTTTGATTACCATTCTTGATACGAATCTATCAGACTATATTAAACTTCAGTTTATCAACCATCTAATTCAAAATGTCATAGACAAACCCCGGCTTTGCAATAAATGCCTCAGCTTTTCCCGTCACATTCGTTTTGCTACAAACCTGTAATTTGTGTTAATTATGGAATGTTTCACACAGAGCATTATGCAAAGGCTTTACACTGTACAAATTGTAAAGCAAATCATCCTGGCTGGATGATCCAGCCAATTTACCTGTTCGTCCTTCTCTCATTAAACGAAAAAAGAAAAAAATTATATTGGAATGTAAATGCACTCTTTATTCGCCTATGGAAGAAGTGAGACAAAAATTCCGCGAAACTCGTTCTGAGACAGTATTAATGACTTCAGCACCAAGTTTGGAAAATATAGCATCCATTTTCAAATAGCTCCCAAAAATAATAGGAGGCCTTATTAGAAACAGTTAAAAAATTTATAGAAACAATATTTTCCCAGCTATCTAACGTTTTCAAAATAGGAAAACTGCCTGCATCTCCGATTAGGAAAAAAAAAGCGTCCAATTATTCAAAACTCTTATGCACCCGTTTCAAGTGTATCTCATCAAAAAGATGATGCATCTAATAACATAGGCATGGATAGCTATGAAATAAAAAGTTTCGAACGAATAACTTTACATTAAACATCTTTTTTTTTTTTTTTTTTTTTTTTTGAAAATTTAAAATGTAATGTCGCAAAAATGCAAGGATTTTTTTTTTTTTTTTTTTCCTGTTCTCGAGGGATGGTTTAGAAATTTTTGCAACTTACTTTCTCTTATATTTTTTCTGCAATGGATCTGCTGAAGCATGAAGAACAAACCTATTTGATTCTACATCTCTTCCTTCACACTAGCAGATGTTCAGATTTTTCAGAATACTTTTTAAAACCCAGACGATAGATTGCGGTTTACATGAAAGGTATTTTTTCTGATGGAAAAGGACATTTATATGTGATCCCTGATCAGACAGATAAAATTATCTTCCCTTGGATCAAAATGGCACACCGAGAGGACGGATATAGTTTACCAAGTTTTCATACTATTTTATATTGATAATTTTTACATAATGCATTAGTTTAGAATTGAAGATATTGTGTAAAGTCATGGTTATACAATATTCATGGAATCATTACTATTTTGAAACTTATGAGCATTAATATGTTGAAAAGTATAATAATTGATATCTTGAAGTGATTGGTAATTTTTATTTGAAATTATATGAAGATTAGTATCCTAGTGGGATATGATACAGATGAGCTCTGTAGTGTTTGGATAAATTCACCTTCTCCATTTCTACCTTACAGCCCAAAACAATCATTTCTTCACTTAAGAACTCTGATACGAGCTTGAAGGCCGCTTGCATGGCCAAGACGCTCGAGGACAACGCAACTTACGTGCGTGTTTGGATGAAGGAAGAACATAGAGAAATTTTGTAACCTTTCAAGGAAGGAAGGCAAGTGTGATGATTGTACTGAATTAATATTACAAGATATGATAAAAGAATATCCAAATAAGGAAAAGTATGAAGAGCAATTCGTAAAAATTAAGGAAAATCCTAAAGAACATAATCAAAGTCAAGAAAACATAACAGGTGTTTTTGATATTGATAGAGATAAAGATGCTGAATCTACATCAGATAGACAGCTGAAAATCCCCTCACTTCTGCAGAATTGAGGATCATATTATGGAAGCATAATCATGCTTAGATGGCAATGATAATCCTGAAAATATAAAGAGGCAGTTAATTCCAAGGATAGCACTAAGTGGAAGAAAGGCATGAAGAATAAAATGAATTCATTAGAAGAGATAATATGACACATGGGAACTAACTAATCTACCAGTGAGAGCTAGACTAAAAAAATAAATCCAGTTAACAAGAAAAAGTGTTAAAAACTGTAGATTATGCAGTGCACTTTTCAATTTAATGTCAACATTATTTTGTTTTCACTTCAATAGGAGAGCGCTCGTATTTTTCACGATCTCTAATATGTAAAATAAATAAAACTCATTTCAGCTTTTGCCACAGACTATGCAGTAGTATTTACTCTGCTTCATTCGCAAATAAAGAACATGAATAATGGAGCAGAGTAAAATCCCATTGTAACTTAAAATAGAGGTAAACTGAAGACGATAAATGCCAATGGCACAATTTGTTTCCTACACAAAGGAATTTATTTCAAAACATACGAGGATTTCAGACAAGTTATTTTGTTTTCTTGTATTATGTACCCTTTTGCATAATTGTAACTTATGTACGAGTATAAAAATTATTATTGGAAGTCGAAAAAACCACTTTCGATATTGTATATAATATAAGAGTATGACATGATTTGCAACGAAAATTACATTTATTTTGAATTTTTAGTGATACATAATGCATTGTTGAGGCAACCACTTTACAAACATGTAAATATAAATGAATTT
Organism: Nephila pilipes; assembly: GCA_019974015.1. Classification (NCBI taxonomy): domain Eukaryota; kingdom Metazoa; phylum Arthropoda; class Arachnida; order Araneae; family Nephilidae; genus Nephila; species Nephila pilipes. The sequence continues at coordinate 313,211 of BMAW01078484.1, read as the reverse complement.
ATTGAATAAGTAACAAAATGTTCTTAATAAAACATAACAACAGGTTGCAAAATTGAATTTGGGATTGACACTGATGCATTTTCAATGCTTAAAAGTATTTAAAATACTAATAAGTCTCTTGTGATAAAATCTTGTTAACGTTTTCATGCGAGAATTAATTTCAATATTTATTATAAATAAACTTTTTGGGACAATGTCTCTTATCTTTTTTTTTTTAAAAAAAAATTCTACCTTGACATATTCGAATTTATCCAGAACAGAATGGTAAATCCTTGTTTCATGATTACATAACTTCCTCCATCCCAGTAATTTAAGAAAACTTTAGAATTTTATTTAATTTAAAAATCATAACAGTAATACATTTTTTCACAACCCGCATCCTAAAAATTACAAATTATAATTTAGTTTCAATATTACTATACTGCTTATGCATGTATAATTAAAGTCTCTACACAAATATTATATAATACGTAAATATTAAAATTATGTGCTTTATAAAGACATATAAATTAAAAATTACATATTTATTGCATGTATTGGATAATGTTCTGAAAAATCAATTGTAATGAAGTAAAATTCAAAATGAAATAATTTCCCTTGTTATAACAGTTAAGTAATTCTGAGACTTAAATTTAATGTGTGACGTCATGGCTCGTATTTTTTTTTTTTTTTTTTACTTTATTCTTTCAATGTATATACCAGGGGTGGCGAACCTTTATGTATCAACGTGCCATTTTTTCTAAAAAAATGTTTAACGAGGTCAAGACGTGCCGTCAAATAATTTTGACTTACACTATTATTGGGAAAATAATAATACTAAATACTATCAACTCAAAACTCTTTGAGTACTACAAAAAAAAAATACATTTTGCAATGTCTCAGTTATACGCGTAATTCAAATTAAAGTAACATCAGTGTGACTTCTGTTGCAGCAGATTAGATGACAAATAACTTATATTAGGGTTTTACGATGTTACTTTTTGCAGAACGCATGCTGAACTGGAATCATCTGTCAAACGGTTTCTAAGAGAGTCTTTAATGTTATTTATCTCCGAAAATAATGACTCACAGGCACAGGTAGATGAAAATATGGTTAAAATAGCAGGAGCGAGCTTCTTCAGTTGCAGATTTACTGTAAACATTTATACTAAGCCTCTAGCTTAGACTCAGCTATGTTATTTTTTAATTTACTTAAATGCCCCGCCCCCCTTTTTTCTTCTTTTTTTAACTTTTATTTCTTAAATTCAAATTCTTAAATCTCTAATTGTTCTTGTTAAATTTTTACCATATGATACACTGAGCAGAACCATCTAATTTTAGTAGTAGTAAAATCTAATTTAAAAGTTAGATTACATTTAATTGTTTTATTGGAGATTCACATGACCAAAGGTGGCGCTGTAATCGGTACGAAACAGCCGCATGTTTTCGATTAATGGATTTATAAGTGACATAATTACAGTATCATGTAATACTATAAAAAGAAACAAATTTATGATTGCTTACGTAAAGAAACGATAATAATACCATTTTAAAATCAACTGTACATTACGACAAAATCAATACGCTCACTCCATTACTCGATAAAATACTGAAAACTGTAGTAGATTTTGTCGTATTAGAATTATAAAAGAATAATTGGGTGTAATTTTTAAATAATAATAATAATAATGGAATATCATTGTCCATGGACGTGCATAATATCCCTTAAAAGTAATTTTTTGACTTTTATTTTTTTTCGCAAATTGTTTTCCCGCTGAAGCAAAGAAAATCCGCCACATCCAATACAATCTTTTTTATAACAAATTTGTAAATTCTTCGTGTGAAATATGAATATATTCTTTACATACAAATATGCAAAAGAAAATTAATTTTCTGTCTTGTTTTAGTTTTTTATTCTAGTTTGAGAACTCTTGGTCATAAAGATTTTTTTTCGTATTATATAATACTTTGCAACTTAATAAAGTGATGAAAATTCAGAAGAGAAATTGGCCCTTTGGCAGTAAGAGTTCAAACAATTTTAGATGTAAAAAAAAGGGATTCTTAAAGTATCGTACTATCAACATAGAGTCGTATTTGAGATCTCCGTAAATACGCTTTCTCTTTGAACATTTTTTTTTTTATTTTCAGAATTTTTTTGGAGGGATTTTGTAATAAGTATACTGTTTAATAAACCTCTATATAAATTATGGATGCATATTATAGGTTGATTGAAGTGTTTTGAAGTACACATTAAGTTTTTGAAATATTTGTAATGAAATAATCTAAGTTACAATGGTTTATTTCTCAGTATAGTCACACACAAAAAAAATTCTGAATTCCACATGAATTGTTTAAGCAAACTTGAGTGTTTTCAGAAATACTTTTACAAACGCTTTTCATGACATCTCTAAGGAAAATTTATGAAACGAAACAAAATTTGAATAAATATTGAAGTAAAATAATCAGCGCTGATTTTTAAATAGAAGCATAGATATTTCAAAGATCAGAAACAACAATTAATTCACCAGGAAGTAATGCATAGTTGCAAAAGTACTGAAGAGGAAAAAGAGTTAACTGATTTAGTTATTCACGAATTGCTTCATTCTTTAGAAGGAAAAGAAGATACCGTAAACCTCCCACGTATTTAAATTCGGACTCAAAGAATCAGAAGTGAATTCCAATCATCATGCTATTCAGAAACTTAAGCAGGTGCAATAAATAATTTGTTAACTACCACTATTTTAATACTGATATTTTATTTTTATTCTTTCCTCCAATTGATGAACTTATACTTACCTGGCACTGGAGTTATCCTTGATCAAGAAGGAGGATCTCCCGAGCAGAGGCCTTCCATTGCACTTCGGTTGGCTGACGTTCGCCACATCCGCAAACAGCGGTTGCTTGGGGTGCACAATTTTTGGTAGCGGGGCTGCGGGTTCGCGGCCCCTGCGCAATTTAAAAGGAAAGGATGCTTCTATGTCTTAAAAATCGAACTCGTGTATATTTGTCTCACGGAGTTCTTTTATCGTGTTATAACGAGTGCAGAGGAATTTGGTGGCTTACCATGGCTATTCGAGTAATTTTCATGGAAGAAAGAACCATTTCATTTTGAAGGGAGCGGTGAAGAAATATTATTTGCAGTGATTACTTTACCCAGGTGATTATCAGTAATTCTAAATCTGATAAAAGACGCATTTTCTTTCGAAAGTGAAAATAACTGTGCGCCAACAAACACAGATATTATCTCATTTGCAAAGTTTCGAGTGTTTTCAAATCTGGCAAGAAAATATTTGTAAAATTTTCATAAAACTTTAATGCAAGTTGCCTTTAATTCTGAATCACACTTTCGCATCTCATCAGGTACTAATTCTATTTCCAATGAAAATATTGAAGACAACAATGAAAGTCGTGTTTGACTACGTTGTCCTTGCGTGGTTTTTCTTTTTTCGTTGTTCACGTTTTTTATTTAATTTTTTCCTACTGGATTTAATTTGTGTTTCTACGTTTGTAACCTGCTTTACAATCTCTAATTCTCCGTTTATTCTCCCAAGTACAGGGCTGTGAGAAAGACTTCGACAGAGGTGAGTGAATGTACTTTGCAATTTTTGTCTGATTTACTGAAGGAAGGAAAGCATCCTTTACTTTTATGGGTTATGAAATTAGGTTTAATTTCGTTCACCTACGCATGTCCTAAATGTGGTGATGATGTGAGTAAAAAAATTCCTTCTCTTCCGCTACGCGGACTTAAAGGTTCCGCCTAAAAAAACCCCGCTAAATTTGGCGATTTTCAAATCTCGCCAAGTGGTTAAGCTAAACTGCATTTTCACTTAAATTAGAATTCGTAAAATTCTAACAAACTGTAATTGTGTTGTACGTAAACGTTTTTTCAGTCTAAAGAAATTCGACGCTTTCCAGGACTCAAAAATGAGCAATTAATTTTGCTGATCGAAAATCAGATTTCATTAATCCGTACCCAACACTGGGTAAACGCTACAACAAAAATTAGATTAGAAAAAAATTTGGTTAAGTTGCTGCGAAGTAAGCAGCAGTGCCTTAACCGTATATGTGTTATCGGCCCAGGGGCCATTCCGTCCTTGTCAAGGGGAGTGCTAACCTTCTCTCCTTTCTAATAACACAAATACAAATTGTCGAAAGAAAATATTTATACTACTCTTATTACAGAAAAAAAATCTAGTGGTGTTAAAACTTAAAACGATTTCTTTCGTTATCATAGGTACCAGAGAGAAAAATGTAACTTCAAAGAAGAGATTTGCTGTAACAAACATTTGAAAAGATACATTTGATTGCAAATAATTCATAGAAATGAGTTAAATTGAATTAAATCAGTTTTTATAATCTGTTCTCAAGTTAAATCTCTCTCTCTCTCTCTTTTTTTTAATGTAATGTCTTAAATTAGTAGTTTTTATTTTGAAATTATTATAAGCGAATATTAAGCAAGCATTTTTATGAAAGCTTATGATGTTTATTGTTTTTGTTTCTCATAACGTAATTCGCAGTAAAAATGTGTGATATTTTATTCCTCTATCTCCTCTAAGTACAGCGCCTCTATCAGATTCAGTGCAGTGTTTTGAAAATGTTCGAATATTACGAACATTGGAAATTATTCCCTTTTAAATGAGGAAAGCTTCGTTCAATGAAAAAAAACCATTTGCAAAAAAATCAATACTGATATATTTTATTAATGATGAGTGTCAATATATATTTTTTTTATATATGTGTCAGAAGAAAATTTTAAGTTTCATTTATTTGTGGATTACTGTGCTCCAATTAGCTGAAAATCTTTCTCACTGTTTTCCTAACAGTATTGTTCCCAATATACAAAATATACACAATCAGAAAAATTTAAAACATTTAGTTATGCCCATATTTTTCAATAAAATAATTTTTCTAACAGATTTTACAGCCAATGCATTTTAATGTCGTATAACGAAGCGGCAACTAGAGGCGCTAGCATCGCAGCAAATTGCTTGTAACTATGATCTTTTGAATATTAGTTTAGGCAATTCTTTAATTCCAAGATTGAGTTCATGAAGGATAAAAATAATTAAACTGTTATCATCTGGGTGCAATTCCATGCATCAGAGAGAAACAGCAAGGAAAAGAGAAATTCTATTATTTTTTTAAAATTAAAACTCGTAATGTAAACAAAAGAAGTTTTTAAAAGTAAGTAAAATATAAATAAATTTTTTTTTTAAGAAAATGAAAATTAAAAACAGTAAAATAAGCTTACAAAAAATATAAAATTAGGGGGGAGGATATAAATTAGATGAAAATTGGTAAAAGTGATTACAGTTTAAGAAGCGTTCTGATTGTCTATAGAACTTCTGAATGTTTTGAAATGATTAATTTTTTACTCACTGTATTTCAAGAAAAAAAATTGCGTGAGGGGTTATGTGATATGTTGATTTATACGTCATAATATTAACAATATATTCTTAAACTATAAATAATTTGATGGGATAATTTCTATCTTTTACTAATATTTTAATGCTTGATTTTTTTTTTCTGGCGGCAAATTTCCATTTTGTTCCCTTATTTCCGAAATGAGACTTGAGTACGTAATCCAGTATTTTAGAAATTACTTCAGCAATATTCGCTCTCCAAAATATGTGCACCTGATTAAATACTGTGATGGGAATTGTCCGGTAGTGATACAGCAGCGTCACCTTCAACGCAGATTAGATGGTTACAACTCGAAGCGTAAGCATGCAGAAATGCTTGTCCGTCTTTTCCCTTCATTTTTTATCCTTTAATAAATTATTTTTCCTCCTAAAATGAGCATGGTTCCTTAAAACATACCGATGCCAACCTCCACACTTTCAATCTTTTAAAACTAAATGCACTTTAAAATAACTTTACTTTGAAATATTGTTGTTTAAGTATTGTTGTTTAAATATTGTTATTGTGTTATTGTTTAAATATTGTTGTTAAGTTTTAAGTATTGAAATAAAATCATAATCAGTATGAAGTTGCTTACAGATATGATAAACCAAATGTGGAAGAAAAAAATCATTTCAGTATATTTTTTACGTAACACCAAATAATTGGTAAAAAATAAATAACTTTAGGAAATCGAAAAATACGCATAGTTGTACAACTTTAAGCAAAATTTGTTGTGTTCGTTCTTATTAAGTTTTTCAGAGCATAATTGAGCACAATAATTATATGGTTTCTTTAAACAAATAACTTTTTACACATGATGAGTAGTCAGCACCATTATTGCAACAGTAACAACATAAGAATGATTCTATGTTTCTATAGAACGAAGGATGTTCAAAAAGTGAGCTTCATCATTTTTTTTTTTCAATAGGAAAATTTATTGCATAAAAAATACACCATATCACCATGAACCATCATTCCCTTGCACCATTTTTCAGAATAGTCGCAATCGATACTGAGACATTTGTCGTAGAGTGCAATCAGTTTGAAGAAGCCACTCTGGTAAAACCCAGTGCCCTTCGATACAAGGAATTGTCGTACAGCCCCTAAGAGTTGCAATTAAAATATCTGAAATGTAGATTAATCGTATAATATTGATCAATTTTTTATCTTTAAAAGACTCTTAAAGTGTTCGCTATTCATTTACTGTTGAAGCTGAAAAACAAAAGTTGGAATTTCAGATCGATAACAAATTAGAAATATTGAGCAAGCACTGTTCATAGAAGCTCGAAAGTTTTTGCGTCAAATATTGCTAAAATGCAATATATAGTTTTATGAACAAAGACAGAAAATTGCAGTCGAAAGGTAGCACTTTCTTTAGATTCGAATGCATGAAGCGACATCTATTGATACAACAAATCTTTTTAAAGACGTTTTAACTCAAAATTCTATACTGATGGAAATTATCCATTTTTGTACAAATTGATATTCTTTGAACTTAGAATTTCGAATTTTGAGAAAAAAAATGTGAATGTTGTTTTTGTGTAATAACGGAATAATCGAATAATAGCTATTAGAACAGTGCTCAACATTGTTCGAAACAGTTAAGCGATTAATTTTACTATGAAATTTATTGAATCGATAAATGTATATTGCAAAAGTTTTCTTAGAACAATCTTCTTTAGAATGATCACTATACTTTCAATGGAAAACAATACCGAATCAAAATTCATTCATATTAATTCAATATTGAATTAAAATTTTGAGAAATGTGAAATACTACCACTATTAAAATTACCATCAGATAATTTAGTATAAATATAGTATTTAATTCATAGTATTATTGGATGGTCCGGAGTCTCTCAGATATTCAAACTGAACCCATGTCTCCAATAGATTGATTGCTTTCTGTTTGACAGACAAAGTTGACCGTCCAATTTTTTCCTCCCGGATTAGTCACCCTAGTTAAACATTTGGATTATTGAACTTTGTTTCACAAAAATCTTTTGTCAAAAATATGTCACAACAGTTCAGAGAGATGCATGAGAAGTCTTTATTTATACATCAAAAAAAGTTTTGGATCTAACAGTTAATTTTTGTGAGGCAATTTTTGTATAACTGAAGATGATTTTTTTTTCTCTCATGGATGTCATCAAGAGGAATGACCAAATATTACCAATAACCCATACATAAATTTTTATTTTGAGAAAATTTGATTAGTTTCCTCATTATTCAAAATCAAACCAGTTAACAGCTTCAGTTATAAAAAAAAAAAAGACACTACTTTAATTCGGTCTTAGTGAAATCATTCCATATATGTATATATATATATATCAGACCTTAAAATTTTAACGAACTATTAAATAAAGAAGTCTTATTACTCATTTCAATGCTTTCAATTGATCTAAATAAGATATTGTATTTAATTAAAAATATATAAAAAATGTCAGCTGTGTCAAAATTGCAAAAATATATTTAAAAAAAACTTAGACATTTATTTCATCGGACTTATATCTTGCTGTTTTGTTTTGTTATTTTTCCTATTTTTTTCTGGATTTTTCAAAACATTCAATTATATATATTACTTTAAATTAATTTTCGAAATATCGTTTTATATTTAATTGGTGAAAAATGAATAAAACAAACATTGATAAAATGTTTCAAAAAAATTATTAACCCAATTGCCTAACAAAAATTACACGACAAATTGCAGAAAACTCTTTGAAACTCCTTTGGGTAATGTCTACATAACGAAAACAGATTATTAGAAAAGCTTATGATAATTTCTGAACCAAAAAAAAAAACTTTTCTCTTTGTAAAACAAAGAGAGGATCATCCATTTGTGAAAAAAAAACCCTGAATTGTTTTTCGAATTGCGAATGAAACGAAAGGAAAATTTATCTTAATTATGTATCTACATACGAGCAGATAATAAGATATATTTTTTTTCCCTTTAAAAAGAATATCAATCTGCACACATCCACCTTTCTGAACACAATGATAAGTGTTGAACATTAATATAGTATGAGGGAGATGAGATTTCTAAGTTCTATTGCTTTTAAGAAGAAGATTAACTGTTACTTCTAATATACTTTCGTAAGCTGACATAGTATGAATACGAGATCGTTCATTTTCTTTTCTCAATATTGAATGAAAGAAGTTTTTGAAGAGGGTTTAACAGGAAGGATGAATCTAAATCCGGATATTTTAGATTTTTGAACCTGATAAAAAATCAAAAAAACTTCTAATTTATTACTTGCATGTAGGCTTTCCAGCTGTAACCTGAAGAAGTTATGCTAATGACAAATAAAAATAAATCACGTTTTTTACCTGATTGGTTAGTTAGTTTGAATTTATGGCACTGAATACTCGTGGGGGATATATTGTGCAAAGGACAAGGTCAAAATATTATAATTTTTATAAGATAAATCAATTTAGAATTCCTTCTCAAGGTAAAGAATAAAATAGAGTTCAATAAAATTATATGAATGTGGTTTAACCAATGCCATGCAAAGTGTTAAAACATATTTGGTTGAGGGCATTCCTCCTACCAAGTCTAATAAAGAAAGGTTAAAAGATTTAAAACGTTTAAAACGAACGAGTTAAATCCAGAGTATTTGGTCTAGATATATCTCACCATCTGAGGACAAATACAATGATTACACATTGAGGGATGTCAATCTTGTGTTTCCAGTTCATGGACGCGTTGTATTGGGGGGACCGGAAAGTAATGTCGTTTCTGCGGATGTCGATATTCAGTAGTCATTTATCAGCTCATTGAGTACTTTGAAGTTGTCTAAAAGACATTGCAAAGTTTAAGTGACTTGTTTACTCATAAATAATAATAATAGTAATAATTTTATTGCAATTTTAGGCCAAATACCAGAAGAGATACATATTTGACATTATACACTTTTTGAGTTTCACAAAGATAGTAACGCAACGGTTGCTACCCAAAACATTTGTGATGTTTATCCAAATGAATTAGACGTTCCTAAATACCAAAGGTAGTTTTCTAAGTTCAAATATGGCAATTTCGATCTTTTCGACTCGTATTGAAGGTTTATATGGAGCTCCTAGCCCGAATTGGGCCCTCATCTCCCATCATGAGTAGAACCTGAATAACTATTTCCAATACCCTTTTTAAAAAATGGATGTTTGCACAGAAAGAAATTAGAATGATAAATAATAAGTAAATAATAATAAATAAATAACATTAAAGTTTAAAATTTACTGAGATTAAAATATAAGTTAAAAGTATATAGCTTAAGATTACAGTATATAATCTAGGCGAGTGAGCGTTGATCTAGGGGTGGTACCAATCAGGAAGAACAACTTTAGACAATGACATAATCTGTCCGAAGAAAATAAAGCTAACCGACAACTTATTGCTTCAGTGGTACAATGTAAAAGAGTTTTTTGATCGTTTGCTAATGGAGATGAAAAATGGGACCACCATGATAATCCAAAAAGCAAAAGGTAGTAGCTCTCTCCAAATGAATCGCCAAAAAGTACAGATAAAACTTTTTTCTGTGTTTAGTGGAGTATTCGCGGAGCCGTTCATTTTCATGAGCTGAAACCTGAACAAATTGTGAATGCAGACCTTTACTGTGAACAATTGCATTGAGTAAATCAATCTTTAATCGAAAAGTGCTCAGCGATTGTCAACAGAAAAGTTGTTATTCTGCAACATGATAATGCAAGACCGCACTACGCAAGATGAGCCCCGGAAAAAATTAATGAATTGGGATGGGAGGCATTGCCTCACCCACCATACTTGCCCGATATTGCGCCATTGGATTTCCATTCATTCCGATCACTACAACATTTTCCACATGGCAAAAAATTGGAAAATTCAGATGATGTCCAAAACACCATCTACAGATATTTTGCTTAAACCATTTGATTTTTATCGATCCGGCATTATAAATTTGTACATTAGATGTCAAAAGGTTGTTGATAACGAGGTGGATTATATCATCGATTAAAAATAAAATCTTGGTAAAAATGTATCTGTTTGAAATTAATGTAGAAAAACGACTTTATTTTCTGGTCCCCTCAATAATAACGTCCGGTGAAAATGGATGAAAAATTGATTCCAATGGGAGATTATGGGTTTTACATAATGGTGGACATGAATAAAAGAAAATATAAAATACCATAGTAAATAAATAAGAAAATATCACAGAGTAAATAAATTATAAAATATCACAGTATGAAATAGTGGGAGAGAAGACACTAGATATCAGTTTAGTGTCATTGTCAACTATGTCGTTGCCCTTGATACCTGCATTGGAGAGTATTCAACAAAAAATTAATTCTATATTTGCAGATTTTAGAGTATGAATTGTTTTTAGTGTTAGAATGATCAATATACGAGATGAATAAATTGGGTTACTTAGAGATTGCAACACCTTATCAGAATCCGAAAATAATATGAATTTCTCATCATGTCTATCTGAGACGTTGTGCAAGACATGAATGGCAGAAATTTCAGCGGTAAAAACATAACGTGAGGGATGAAGTTGAAAAGAATGAAGTGTTAAATAACACCGGTAAAAAAGGGGTTATTTAAATGTGGGTTTTCTTTCAAACTTCACACTTTGCCTAATATACCTTTTTTATACCATAAATTTTAAGAGTATAAGGTAACGTTGAATCAAATTGTATTTATTCAACAATTAGTTTTAAAAACTTATTTTATTATTTGACTTTTTTTTTTAAATTTATCATCTAAAATAGATACGTGTAAATTTTTTTAGCTCAACTAAGCATTGAATTTGACGACCATTTGGCGTTCTTGGCGAGAAACTTGGCGTAAAATTTAATTCTTTAAATAATTAGTTTTATTCAATTGATTTTTATTAATTATAATGAAATTATAGTTTTGTCATCCAAAACAATCCTGTATAGAAAATTTCAGCTCAAGTGAGCATTTTAAAATGTGACAAAAAAGCTTTTAAAGTTTTGACCCGGATATACTATGTGAGTTGAGGAAAAACTATTAAAAACGAAATCGTTGAAGCAGAATTTGTACTCAGAATCAAAACGTACAATATCCACAAAAGATAAATGTTTGCATCGAACTGCAATTATCAAGAAAAATTGTCTAAAAATTGTGAAATTATTCAAAAAGGCATGAAAATACTTAAAAGCGAGTTGCGCATTTTTTTTTTTATGACATTTTAAATTTTTTTTTTTTTTTTTTTTGACAATTTTTTTTTCAAATTATTCATAAAATGTCCAAATAAAATGTTCGCTGAATAAAAGCCTAATAACTTGGAATAAATATATAATTTCTAAAAGTTTCCGCGTTTGTTTAAATTTTTAATGAAGGATCCTGTAAACAGTCCTGTAGCAAAGGTGAAAAAATCGGTCCCTTTCGTGAGTCATATTTTTATTCTGTTTTTAAGTTTAGAGTCGACCGTGGAAGCAACATATTAAAAATTAAAATACTGACCTGTGCTACTTCCAGGATCGTGCAAAATAAGTGTCGGAATTGTTTTCTCTCTCTCCCCCTCTCTTCCCCGCAATAATATGGTTCTATAACTTTGCGGTTAAAATAGCATTCTAAACAATTAAAGCTTGCTAAATTCTCCACAAATAATGTTATATTTTTTTCTAAGACAATTATTACTGAGCAGTAGCTACACAGAAATTATCAATGTCTGTACAATTCCACCGAAATACATTTTTAAGTTAAAAATTCATTGCTTTAGCTTTGTTGGACCCTCTTTTAACATGAAAATGAACAAAACAGAGTTATTACTAAAAAAGAAATAAAGAAAAATAGCATTTCTTATGCTTTGCATCTACTGTCTATACCAGATTAAAAAAATAAAGCACCATCTAGTTTTTTTTAGCAAAAAAAAAAAAAAAGTACTTCGTCCGAAGCTGTGCTAACATGATAGCTCCTCGAAATTATTTCTCCGTATTTACTGATCTGAGAGCTAATCTGCTGACATAGAATTCAGTACGCTATAATTTTGGGACATGAAGATATTTATATTTTGGAGTTCCTTTGTTTCCGAATTATGAACAACTGGCTAAAAATTGGGTCCTTGAAACGGAAAGGTATTGAAGCATCTGAAGCGACTGATCCATTGACAACCATCATCGTCGGAAATGATAAAATATCCCTGAAGACACCTGCGAGCCCAAATAATCCCAGGTTGGTGTGCCTCAGTTCATGGAAAGGCAACTCAGGACCAAAAGGAAATCTGATCATCACCGCAGGTGCCTGCTCACAATCGCGAGCATGTCTATGCAGTAGATTTCTCTAAAAACGTAACGCACGATTGTACGTTATACTATAATGTACATTGTACCCTCAATATTGCTTATATTATTATCTGCTGCATTTTATGTTTTCTTAAATTTAAGTGTGTGTTGAAAATAAAACATAGAAATAATGCAGCTGGTCCATAGTTAATTAAATTTAATGCATAATGAATAAGTGCCACCCGACTCAGTCGAATTCGGAAGCATGGAACAGCTATCGATATGAATATAATTAATCGTCAGAAAGCTGCTACAAGAGGCAAAACTATGAGTATACAGAACTGTTAAGGTGCTGACCATCAGGAGTTTTATTTAATCGAACTAAATGCGTAATTAAGAAGAGTTCAGTCAGTTCAAACCAAAATAAATGAGCTGCTAAGTCAATATTATGGATGAATGGGGACTCAAGATATGAATTTAAAGATTGTTGATGATTTGAATCAATATGATAATCGTCTTGAAAATTTAGGGGTAAAAATTCAAATTTTAATAAACTGTTGCAAAATGTCGAATTGTATTTCTACCGTAAACGTTACCGACAATAACTCAAATGAAACTTTTGAAATAAAACCAAAATTACCAGTAGTTTTGCTTGAATTTTCAGGAAAATATAAAGAGTTCAGTTCACCAAAACATTGAACTATTTTTAAATGAGTTTGTGGCCTTCGCCCAATTTAAATCAAAATCTTTTGGATATACTTTGTTCGGATGTGAAACAAGCTTTCCTACCAATTGGTCTCGCTGAAGTTTTCAAAGACGATATACGATTCCTTTGGAGCAATGATGATTCGTATGTTGGCAAATGATACGTATAAGCTGCTTCAATCGGAATAATTTCAGAATAAGTTCAAGTTTATTTCCCCTGGCGGCTACGATGAGGCACCCCATCGAAAAATATAAAAATAATCTATCTGATATCGTTCAACTTTTGGATACGAATTTCTATGCAGATGACCTTATTTCTGGTGATAAAGACTTTGAAGAAACACTCGAAAATGAGAAAGTTCGAAAGAAATTATGACAGTCACTGAAATATCTCTCCGAAAACGGATCAGTTCTGATGTTAATTGGATGGAATCAGTACAGGAAAGACAAATTCGATACTTATCCTGTAGACACAAGTATCAGTTTAGGCTCCGATGATGCGAAAGTAATGGGACTATCATGGAACACCCCTAAAGAACCCCTAAATTCGTTGAAGAACCGTACGTTTATGCAAATGGGATCCAGTCAGAAAATAATTACGAAAATGACAATAATAAATATGATCAAGTGAATATAAGTAATCTAGGTTTACAGGCAAGTCTTATAACCGATAAGTTGAGAATATTTTGTGTCAAAACCGAACCTGTACAACACAAAGGAGGTTTTGCTAAGATTGCTGCAGACAGATCAATTTCCATTACGTACTTCTTTAAAACATTACCAAATGGGGAAACCCAACTTCGCAGCTGGTTAGTTTATTCATGAACTTAAGATTCGGTATTTTGTTTCTGTTGTATACTATTTTCCAAAAGAAGAGGAAATGAACAATCTATACGATTTATAGGTAGCTATAATAATTGGAAAAAACTATCAAATGCAATTCAGGATCATGTGAATTCTATTTGTCACTTTAATTTGCTTATTGCTTGGAAAGAATTACTTAAAGGACTAAATTTATGTTTGACTATTGATAAAATAAACCAACTTAAAATAAATAAGGAAGTGAAACGATTTAAATTATCATTTCAAAGAGATATGATTCTGTTTATAGCATGTAATAATCTTCCACTTCTAGGATTCCATGAAACAAGGGAACGCCTAATAATAGAAATTTTTTGAGTTTAGTCAAATTATTAAGTTAACGTATTTTGACTTTGTGCTTCTGTATTATTTAAACAGATTTAAAAAATTCGAAAAATGGAGTTGTAATGTATCATTTAGCACATAGATCACAAAAATATTATTTCTATTTTAGGAAATAAAGTCCTTAGCAAAATTAAAGACTTTATGAAAGTAGCCACATATTACGATATCCAAACGGATTGTACTCCTGTTATTTCCCATAAGGAACAAACTTCAATCATTATTAAGTATATAAATTTTGAAGAGAAAAGATAAACTATAAATGAGTCATTTATAGAGTTCATTGAAGTAACTAATATGACTAAAGAAGGACTAGCAAAAACTCTATTGAAAACATTAATAGGGCTTGATTTGGATACTTGTGCGAGATGTGACTATTAAATAACGAAACTGACGCCGCAACAGGAGCAGTACGCATGCGCCAAATACCAGCGAGCGACAGTTGTATAACGCGAAGCCTTCTCTTTCGAATGCAGTACCTCTCGCTTCTGTAAATAAAGCTGTATTGCCGTAACCTTCGTTCAGATTAGAGTTTTTTTTTTTTTTTTTTTTTGTTTCGCCTCAAAAATGTTAAGTGAGCAACGAATTGTTGTGAAATTTCACATGAAATCTAGAAAAAACCGCTACTGAAACTTATAATCTAACGAAAGAAATATATGGCAAGGAATATTTAAAGCGTACATGTGTTTTTGAGTGGTTTAAGCGCTTTCAAGATGGACGAAAAGATGTTGAAGATGATTTACATCCTGGTCGTCCTACCACGTCTAAAACGGATGACAAATCGAAAAAATCGATAATATGAATCGATCTGATCGTTGGTTAATTATTCATCGATTACTGAGACTGTAGGAATTGACAAAAAGAAACCATACTGCACGTTTTTCCGCCAAGGCAATGCGCTGGGTAATTCAACCCTGTCTGTCACGAGGTTTCTAGCCAAGTGCAGCATATCAGTGTTAGAACATCCGCCTTATTCTCCGGATCTTGAGCTGTGCGATTTCTTTCTGTTTCCTTAGGTGAAATCTGCATTAAAAGAAACAAGATTTGAGTACGTTGAAGCTGTGAAAGAGGAAAAAGGCAAGCGTCCTGAAGAAGCTGACAGAAAAGCACTATTTCGAAAAATGAAAGATTCACATGGAGCGTTGTAGAGATAGAGGAGTTATGTATATTGAAGGTGATAATAAGTAAATATGTATGACATCAAAATTAAATGTTTTACAGTGTCTATCATGTTATTTAATAGCCACACCTCATATTATGAATTGTAGAGGGCAGTCACACAACGGTAGGAACATGAAAGGGAAATATAAAGGAATACAAATTAGAATTATTGCCTCAAACACTCATGTAATTTAAGTGCCTTGCCTATCACATTTTTTTCATTTATTAATTGACAATGTAGATTCCAGTAATATATATTATAATTTTTTTTTTTTTGGGGGGGGGATATTGCAACGTTTGTATTGTTTATTTTCTGCATCTACAAAAAGACGGGAAATTTTACAAAAGCATTTAAACATTACCCTTAAACCATTATACGACACTCGTTAGGAAGCCAAATTTGCAATTCCTGGAAGAATTTATTGATGTAAGTAACAATAATACAGTAGTTTACGAAGCTAAAAGTCTTATCAGATTCAATTCAATAAATGCAATTTATTTTATGTCTTATAGTATGGTTTGCAATATTGCCCAAAAGTAACGCAATCAGTAAAATATTTCAAGCAAAGACATTTGTTCTCGACTCGGCTTTTAATTTAGTCAGTAAAATTAAAACAAATTCAAATTTTAAGAACACAATTTAACACATTTTTAAACGAAGCAAAAGTGATAGCACGTTATTTAAATATTTCAGAACATTTTCCTAATAAACGAATTCGAAAAAGAAGAAAGATTTTGTTCCAAAATAGCAGAAGATGAAGTTATACAAATCCTGGTAGAAGAATTTAAATGTTATTTCTTTAATACTGTGATTGAAGATGTTATTGTACAAATCGAATATATAGATTTAAAAGCTTACAAAATATTATTTTTGATTTCAAATTAATCACTGATATAAAACTCTTAGAAAAACATGAATTAGCAAAATGTTCGGAAATTTTTGTAAAGTTTTATAACAAAAATGTAAATGAAAACCTAATCCAGGAAAATGATTTGTAACTGGATTTGATTTTGAATGAAAGGGGTGTAAATCACGCAAAATACATTACTATATAATAATTATAATTATGAGTTTTTCCTAAATTTATTAATTGTGTAAAACTTTTCTTTGCGTTTCTAGTTACTATAGAAAGTGCTGAGCGCTCTTTCAGCAAATTGAAATTAATAAAGAATTATCATCGGTCAAGCATGTGTGCTAAACGCACTTGTTATATTAAGCACTGAAAAAAAAAATGAAAAAAATATAATTTTTCTGAAGTAATTAATGTATTAATAAAAACAAAATATTACGCATTAAATAAACATGCAGTAGTAATTTACGTATGTGTTTATTTATTTTAATTTACAAAGACTTTAGGGCTCCAAATAGTTTCTTGCACCCAGGCCCCTATATTGAGAGGGTCGGCTTTGGTATTCCGTGCATGTGAAATTTCAATGTATATTGAAAATAAAAGGTAAATAAACAACAATAAGTTCTATACAAAGTTTTGAAAAATACAGACTTAGCCACCCAAGGTGCGCTTTTTTATAATTATTATTAAATTATTCAATTAAATATAAGAATTAAAGTAAACGATGAAATATCGAGAAAAGGACAATAGTAAACTTTTCCGATATTAAAATTAAAGCAAACGATAAATTATTAAATTGAATATTATATCAGCTTCATGTAATTGAAATTAAAGCAAACGATAAATTATTAAAATGAATAAATGATACACAAATAAGTCACACCGTCGAAAAACATGATCCTAGCTACCTCACATCGTTTGGTTTTGTTCTGGTTGGAAATTAACAGGTAATGGAAGGACGATGCGTTAAGTATCAAAAATTGTTGCTAATGGCTGTTTGGTTCTATCCAAATTAAATAGACATTTTGAATGTACAATTATTCTGATTTAGTATATGTAGGTGAAGAAATCTTCATACATCACGCCTTATCCCTTCATCCACGATAAAAGAATGTCAAAAATGAAAACGCCACTGAAGCTTCATTTGTTGCTAGTTCACATTCTGCATAAACTGGAACGCCCCACTTTTTGCTGAGACATTGATTTAACCTTGCATGAAAGATATTATAAGTTGCCCATTAGGTCCAGACATGGCCAAAAGGATTGATGTGCAACTGCTAAATAGTACTATTATTAAAATCTTACTTCCATTATCCTTTAATTTTATACTTTTTAGAACTTATAAATCTTATCACTTTTTCGCTAAAAACTGCTTTTTTTTCAGCACTTTTCACTTGTAACTTAGTCTCACTAATAATATCTTGATTGTTTCTTGCAAACTCTCATTCCTTACTTTTATAATAATAACTTCTTAATTAACTGTTATTTTTAGAAAAGAACTATTATTAACTTCTTAACTAATTGTTAAAGTAAGAAAATAATAACCAGATTGTTATTTACTTTTTTCTTACTTTATTTAGCTATTATCTTAGCTTACTTTCACCGAACTTTAAACTTCATAAGAGATCAGACACATTTTTGGTAACATTAACAATAGTTCTTTTATTCATTCAATAACAGTTCCTTTCGCATTACCTTGGTGATCATCACAGATTACCTTTAGCACTCAATCATCCTGCGATCCACAAAGCTTTGATTCTCAACTCGCTTGTTTATATCTGTCTGCTCCGCTCGGAAACGCGATCTGATCTGAGGTGATTGTGCAAAAAAAAAGTGACATCTTTCACTCAACTTTACAAAAACGCCCTCTATAGACGGGCTTTAAGCACGGGAAATAACAGTTTAAACAGACGAATTTACTTAATATCAGAAACTGTAACGACTGAGTTAAGAAGATCGAAAACTTGTGAGTTCTTCAATTTACAATGAGAGTACTGACGTTCCCGGACTTGTTGTTCTTCTTGTGTTTGTGAGGTATCCATTCGAAATGTAAATAGAAGAGAAAGTAGGATGAGTGAAGAGTTTGAAACTTACACCTCTGGCTACAAAATCTTCAAAGCTATCGACAAACGTGTGCCGAAAAATGATCTGAAATGGAGTGTGGATTTGGATATTTATATTGATGAAGCGGCTGCAATGGTTGGAAAAATTAAAGCTATGTCTAGGATGAAGCTATCGGCAATAAATGCTCCTAGCAGCCTTTGTGTCATCGACCGGTAGTCGCGAGATTTAAAACTCGTATTGGATGGTACCGTGAAGATGATTAATCTTTTTAAGAGCCATCCGCTTTAATCACGTTTTTTAAATTTACTGCCGAAGATCTGGGTAGGGATCACTTTTACTTCTTTCTGAACGCATATGTGCGATGGATATCAAGGGAAATTTTTTAGTCAGACTGTTTAAACTAAAAGATACACCGTTGGTCAATTGACTGCTAAAATTGGGATTCCATTCCGACATCTTTGAAAAACTAAATGAAACCACCACTTCTCTTCAAGAGGAAAGAGGAGCTCTGTTAGAGAAAGTAAATGCCCTATATGAAATAACTAAACAAATGTTTCGAAACTCATGGACAAAAATTTAAAGGGTTATAGAAAACATCTAAGCAAGCAATTTTCTTGATACAATGTACAGAAACAAGTGGTGTACCGCTAGACGGCGCTTTAATAGAAAGCATAATGTGCCAGTTTTCTACGCATCGTCATTTCTACCAGCGATTTCAGGAGGAAAGGCAACGCATAGTAATCACGTTTTCAAAGAAAGAAATCTGGACCAGCCGTATGTAGCCTAAGGAATTATGTTCAAATGTCTGTACACCTGTATTGCCTACGTGGTACAAGCACGTAACCTTCAGGATAATAGCTAGAAAGGTTCTACCTTGAGTTAAGGACTCGAATTCTCAACTCCAATTATTCTACTCCCACTTAAACCCGAGTGAATTGGCAAGTCATAGATTATATAAATTAGCATTCCAAACTTTAATTAGACGTGTTTAGGCAGTTTAACTCCAAACAAAGTAAAGTAGATTATAAACATTAAATAATCCTAACTTTGAAAATTGTAAATTTGTAATAAATGTGCTCTTGATTTCCTCAGACTCTTGTTCGTGACTCTTTTGATTAGCCTTAGTAACGACAAAAGGCGGAAATACTGAGCGGATGTTACAAGTTAACTATAATAGTTAAGTTAATTATTAATCACACTAAAGCATCATATTTAGTTCTCTTTGAGCTTTTAAAATCGATACAAATTTGGTCCAGTTTCGATGATAGTAACAATAAAGTGTGTTCCTCCCCCCCCCCTTTTTTTTTTGAGATTCTGACAATCGTTATTGGAACAGCAATACTTATTTCACCAATTAGAGTTGTAAAAAAATTAGAAAACTATTGAATAAATTCGAAACAATTCGGGTATATTTGAATAACTTTATTTACAGCATTCATAAAAGAAAGAACAAGCACACAAATGAGAAATGAAAAAATGAGACTTAATGGTTTTGTTCTGTTCTATCAGTAAAATCTTCTTTTGATTAAAATAAGACATTTACGAGATATACTTATTTATTATAGGGCATCTCTAAGTAAGGGAAACGTGGAAGACTGTATTAATCATCTAAATCCGGTTCGTTCTGCAACCATATGTAACCCGTTCTGGTGATGGAGCAGTGCGCATCATAGTATCTGCCTGGTGATCGGCAAAAGGACCATCTTGGACACCGACATCGGAATCGAACTTGAAATTCTCTCTTACACACTTCATTCCACCAGCACGTTCTCTGAAATGTTTGAGACAAATATTAGAACCTCGTTTGTTATATATTATTTTTTTTATTATTTATGCGTATTGATTTTTTTTAAAAAGAAGTACTCTTTCATTACGTACATAACATAACACACAGTATTTCAATATTAATTTATTATTTACATATCGTATAATTTATTTGCCACAGAAAATGCTATATTGTGCTCACAGCCTGTGGTAATACGCTGGTTAAGATCTTGAATTGGAAGTAGTGATGTAAAAATTCCGATTTCTCACTAAAAATTATCGAGAGGAAAAATGGAGTCTGCAGGACATTTAGTTGTATTGGATTCTACAGTCCTAATTGTCAAGTAAAAGGCGAAGAATGAAGTACCAGATCACAGATACAATTTGTCCTCTTCATTCGGTCAGGGTTTAAAATCATAAGGTCATTCTTCATTAGCTCTCATACAGATTTAGTGTGATGTTATAATCAGACTAAGTTTTAGTTTAGTTTTAGTTTTTATTAACGTCGCACTAGAAGCAACACGAGGGCTATTGGCGACGGACCTCGTAATTTTGAACCACGGTCAAGTGACGAGGACGACACCTGAGCTGGCACCCCCCTCTCCTAACATCCACACCACGCCAACGGGAGGACTTTGGGCCCCGAACAGATTTAACGTGCATCAGCCCCGGCTACACGGCGGGTCTTTGGTGGCCAAGGATCGAACCCGCGACTGAACGAAAACCGCCAGCCGCTATCCACGACCTTGACCACTAGGCTACCGCGGCCTCCATAATCAGACTAAACCAATGAAATCAAACATTCGTTTTTTAAAATTTTAAAAAGGTATCCCCCCCCCCAAGTTATCTGAATCTACAAGGTGACTCATAAATAAAAGTGCAAATTTTAAAGGGAGGTAGGGAATATCAGAAGGATTGAGAATTGCTTATCTACCTATGGCCGGTATCGTACGTTGGTAGGCGATGCTGTTCACGACAGCACTGGAAGAGAAATATCTGATTTTTCTTCATTGGAGCAGTAGTTGCGTTAGTCGTATACCGTTACACGCACAGGAAGCTGGCAGACATGCATTTAGTGTATGAATATGCTGATGGCAACGTATGAGCAGCTCAACAGCTGAATCGAGAACGGTTCCTACGGAGATATGTACCGAAACACCGTTTATTTTTGCACGTGCATCCCCATTTCTGCAAAATTGGGTCTTTTAAAAGGTGACGGTCATAGTGGAGACAGGCTACGAGTGATTTATATGCACGCCACGGAAGTGCGTCTTTTTTATCAACAATGAATTGGACACGGGGGTTCGGTTGCCTGTCCCCACGTTATGTGGATTTTTTTTTTCTTTAACTAGATTTTTTTCTTTATGGGGCATTTAAATCTGTTAGAAATGCCCATAACACCCACTGGCGATCATTGCAAGGGCCGTACCTTGGGTGAAAGAGTTCGGAAAAAATTTCTAACTTAACGACACCATTTATGATTCTAAAATACGTTAGGTAAAAGTCACCACGATTGGTATTTAAGAATCATTTTATGTGATAGGCGAGCACAGGTGTAACATCAGAGTTGAATGCTGCAGCCTTAATAAGCCTCGGCGTCTCAACAGTGCAGTAATTTCAGCAGAATATAGGCTTGAAAATCCCACGGTCAACATCAGTTTTTCTTGTGAATTGTACGACACATAAATATGCATCCTTCTTAGTCATTATACTGGACACTAGATTGGAAACAAGTAGCATGGTCTGACAAGTCTCATGTCCAACTGTATCAGGCAGATGGAAGAACTGATCTGTGAAGACCCAAGAAGCCATGGATTCCACCTATCAATAGGGAACTGTACCCACTGAGAAAGTAGTTCAATAAATAAGGATTTGTTAAGTTAGAAGAACCCTAGGTTTACCTTCAAAAATCTGTCATTAGTCAATGGTATGTGAACATCCATTCTAATGTACACCATGGTTTATATCCTACATTTGTGTTAATGGATTGAACCTGTTTTCTACAGGACAATGTACCTCAACACAAGTGGTGGAACTTCAAGTAAAGATCATAGATGTATTAATTTAAATTTATAGTTTTGCTGTTTTCAACCACATCAGTCCGAAACTCTGAATGGAAGAGTTGATATTTGAGATGCTATCAAGCACAGAAATCCCTGAACATAGTACTAAACGTGAAATGCGGACTTTTCTTCAAGAAGTATGATGGGAATTACCTGCATTACATTTCTAAAAATCTTGAAATTCTCATACTTAATCATAATTTTATAATTCATCACTTCCGCGGTGGATCTACTGGTGTTTCAGTTTTTCTGGCTCTTCAGTGTATAGTTTAAATGAAATCCTGTTTTAAATTAATAATTAATTGAATTCGATTAAAATAAATATTTATTAAGTCACTACTGGTAATTTAGTGAATATGAAATGAAAGAAAAAACAGTTGTTAATAAAACTAACTTCACTGAAGTAAGACTCGATAGAGCTGTCCATGTACGCCCTCTTGGTGACGTCTTCTTCGGCATTGGCTGACAGACACAGGAAGGTTAGAGCCCAAACCACACACCAGGCCTCTGAAATAGTAAAAATATAGTTTGATTGGTCGATTCGATTCATTATTTTTATAATTGAAGAGTTGATTGAAAAGTAAGGTAACGCGCACGAAGGAATAAACATAAGTATTTCACAGAATGAATATTTGTCTTTCGTTTGAATATCGTTTACGGTATTTTTTATTACATTATCTCGCAAATGTAGCAAGCACGTTTTGCTCACTTGTAGTGGGGAGCTGTGTGAAAGGGAGGTAAAAATCAACTTAAAATTTCATATAAATTTTAGAAGACTGCAAGAAAAATGAAAGAAATACATCATAATGCAAGTGGTGAATTATTAGTTACTCGAAAGACAATTTTATAAATGATTTCAGACATTTAATGTTGTTTCTGAATACAATTAAGATGTAGAATGCTTGGAGGCTTCACTCAATATTGATAGCATATGAAATGTGGAACATTTACGAATAAATTCGTACAAACAGGGGACTAACTGTTCGTAAAATTAGAAAGCCAATTAATATTTCATTTGAATTGTATCTCCATAGAAAAAGGTCAAAGAAGAGAATCAAATTACTACTGTTTGTTATGGCTGTTTTCTTTTCACAATTTAGTTTCCGCTTGCAGATTAATGGTTATTAACTTGCATACGTACCAGTAGAAGGACCAAAAAAGTTATAGAAAATGTACACACACAGCATTTCACTTTAACTTCCTTCAAAGTATTGTTCTCCTACATTTACACGCTAAACAAGTAAAATTCTCATGCTTCATTGATTGATTCTTGATTAATGTCGCACGCAGAAGCAAATCGAGGGCTACTGGCGACGGACCTCGTAATTTTGAACCTTGATCAAGTGACCAGGACAGCACCTGAGCTGGTATATTCTTGTCCAAACTTTCACACCTTGCCAACAGGTGGGTTTAGATCTTCGACTGATTTAACGTGCATCACCAAGCTACACGAAGTTTCTTTAGTTGTATCAGGGTTCGAACCCCCGACTCGACGAAAACAACACTACCTGTGAATACAAGACTTCTCTGATGGTGCAAAGTCTGGAGAAAAGGAAGATGTTTCAGAGTGGCTACATTGAGTCGGTGAAGGTACTTTTTTACAATCAGGGAGCAATATGTTGGGGCATTGCCATGCAAGAAAAATAAATCGTACCCTACCCCTTTTTCTAGTCGGTTTTTTCCGATTCCGTCTCACAGCCGTATCAGAATTTCAACGTAAAGCTCTTTGTTGGTGGTTGTTAACATTTCCGGGAGCACAATTTGTCAATGCGCTTAAATTTCTCATTTTCGGCAGAAGAGAAGAGGGGTGCCTGCTCTGAAGAAAATCTTCCTCTCTGGTACGAGCTTGACAAAAGCGTTTATACAATTTACACATTTCCGTTTATTTCATAGAATCATTTTTGTATGTTTTCGTCAGCTTGTATAGAATCTCTTAGATGTTTATTTCTCTAATAAAACCTAAAATCTGTTATTAGAACGGGCTCTGAAGACAACAATTCAAAATCCGGCAAATGAAAAAACGAGCGCTTCAGGAACAACCTGACTTTATTGCCAACAGTAACAAAAAGGGTTGCCAACCTCAAAAAGAGAAGTTGCCCTTCTTGCGAACGCCTGCTTGGCTGTAAGCAACAATTTCGGAAACAGTCTGAACGTACTAAGTAGTATCTATCATGCTCATCTCTCAGATTCGGTCCCGCGTGATATCTAACCACACTGTTTTGATTGAAATCTTAAATAAAAATAATAAATTAAATACATATGAAGTAGATGGCATAATATATTTTATCTGTTACTTTTATTTTTTCTATCTAAGTGAGACTTTCAACTCATGTTTCTGAAATCGCTTCAACCCTACAATATCACTCGAAGCGGAAAATATTTATTGGGGTGCATAACCCTCACGGGCTTTAATCCCCAGTTATGGTACAAATTATGGATGAGACTTATCATTGGTTTTTAGCTTGCCCAGGAGTTTAGAATAATAGTACTGAAAATGATAAATTGCCATGGAAAAAAGAAAAACGAGCAATGCTTGGTTATTAAAAATTAAAAGTTAAAAATATCTATAAATTATTAATAAGAGTAAATAGTAGAGTTTCTAAACATTTTCTATGAAGTTGTATAAAAAGAGTTACAAATTTAATAATTTTACGAAGGAATCGTAAAATTGTTGGATTTGGAGGTTAATTCATGAAAAAACATATTTCATTATTTTCATGATTTTAATAATTAAGATATTGGATGCTATTAAGAATGAATGTAAGAGAGTAAAATTTTAACTGGTTGCGTTGGTAGAAGTAACCTGACTTATCCCTCTAGTTTGGTTTGGTTATAGTTTTCCTGGAGTTTCTCGCGTAGCGAGAGGGAATGTTCTTATTGGTTGCTGGGTGAGCTCCTATTGGCTGCTGCAGATGGATATCATTTTGAGGTGTATATTCTCAGGAATCGATGTAAAAATTATTGAAAGATGAATTTTGGAGGATTAATCGAGCAGGATTTCACGTGGTCTGTGCAGAAGTTGATTATTTCGGATGGGAGTATAATTTTCGATGGCTTGAATAGTTCTATTGGTGGAGTTATCAATTTTTATGAAGAATTTTCTTGCGAGTTTTTTGATGAAGGTCTTAAGTGTTGGATATTTTATTGAGTCTCTGATATCTGCATTACGCATATACCAGTGAGCTTTTACTATCATTCGAAGTATATTTGACTGTGATTTTTCCAGGGTATCTAGGGTTATATTTGCACAGTGGGACCAGACAGGGCAGGCGTAAGTCAGGATAGGTCTAAGTATCAGTGTATAGATAAGCATTTTATTAGTTCTATTTAATGTAGACTTACGCGCAATAAGGGGGTAAATTTCCTTAACTGCAATTTTATATTGCTTTTTAATTAGTGTGGTATGTTGTTTGAAAGTGAGTTTCTTATCTAGGTATTTTGTGGACCCGGACCAGGGGATTTTATTTTTATTTAAATAAATATCTGGTTCAAAATTTCTATTGTTTTTGTTAAAGAAGACGGCCCCTATCTTGGAAACATTCAGGGCTATTTTCCGAGAAGAATACCATTCTTCTAGGTCTTTGAGGTGGTTGTTTAGTGCATGGCCTATGTTTTTAGGTAAGTAGTGACGTGGTAGTATCGCAGTGTCATCCGCATACATGCAGAGAGTTGTGTCTTGGTGTCTTGGTATGTCGTTCACGAAATAATTAAAAAGGGTCGGAGATAAAATTCCGCCTTCCGGTACTTCTGCTGCAATAATTCTTGGTGATGAGTAAGTTCCATTTATGACAGCAGTGAAATTTTTATTGTTTAAGAAAGAATTAATTATTTTAATCAGGTGGGGAGGGGTATTGAATTTTATCATTTTATAGAGCAGACCTGTATGTCAGACTCGATCAAAAGTTTTCTGAATATCAAGAAAAACTGCTTCTGTGAGTTGTCCTTTGTAGAAACTAGTTTTAATGAGTTTCACCACTCTGAGCGTTTGTGTGATGTGGAGAGCTCAGGTACGAAGCCATGTTGTTCGTGGATCCGGATATCATTTTCTTTGTTGAATTTGCTTAGTCTATTGTGGATTATTTTCTCAACAATTTTGCTGAGTACTGGAAGGAGGGAGATTGGTCTATAATTTTCTGGTCCTGTAGGGTCTTTGCCCGGTTTTCTGATCGATATGATTTTTGCAGTTTTCCAAGAATTCGGAAAGTGACCGAGGTCTAGCATATTTTTGATGATATTGCGAAGTTGAAAGATGCATAGATGAGGTAATTGTTTGATCATTTTATTAGTGATTCCTTCTCTTCTTGGAGTTTTATTAATTTTGAGGGTTTTTATGTAGTTTGCAATTTCAGAGGCATGTGGAAGGGTGGGTGGTAGTTTTGAAAGTTATTTTCGTTTGTGAAGAATTCGTGAACGACGTGTTTCACAGTGCTATCAAGTATAGGTGTGTTTATATCGTTTAGTTTAAACTGACTCTGAAGCGAGCCAGCGAGTATTTCAGTTTTTTCTGCGTCACTCAGGACGATACCAGTTAGGCTGTTTAGGGCGGATACAGGGGATCTTCTCTTTCTGAACGCTTTTGTCATACCTCATAGGGTACCGCTTTCAGCGTTCAGATTTTCAAGAGTTTCTTCCCATTCTTTGTTTTTATGTAAGTGCAGATATCACTCGCGAAGACTCAATTTCTTCCCCCCCCCGGGTAATGGATGTAAGGAGGGGGAAAAAATCAATCACTGCGTTGTAAGATATTGCTAGAACAGCCGTCTACGTTTCTCCTCAACTCGCTGCTATTATGTCACAATCCGTTATTGTTGTCTCTTTGTCATTTGCTTACGTTAATTATTGCCATAACATTATCAGCTGCATCCATGAACTTATTCCATTCTATTCACGAGTGTAGTTCGACCAACTATACATTCTTTAGCGAGACTAGCGTATCACCTTTTTCCAAGTTACTTCAAAATCTCTTTTTTATCCACTAAAGATAAAAAAATTTATGTTTACGCTTGCACTGTACACACATTTTTTAAACACAGCACTGCGCACATACAAAATAACACTGATGAAATATTGCGGATTAAGCTATGGTTTACTAGGGAAACGGATCCGTTATCTGGCGATGTTGTCAGGTTTATTTTTCTAAAGACAGTTGAATGCTAGCAGAACGGTAATCAATGGGTAAACTATGGTTTTTTAGGAAAGTTCTGACTAAAAAGATAGATGATTTTATCCACATTTATTTTAATTAATACTGCTTTCGCATGGCAACGACTGCACTTTCATAGGAAACCAAAGTTTTAAAGAGCGAATGCAGAGTTGTATAATCACAATTATGATATGGAATAGACTGCTTGAGGGCGGGTAGTGTATTTTCATCTCGCAATGACCGGACAAATACTGGCTGTCTTTGTAAAAGCTCTGGATTATACTGGTAGGGCCGGAAAAATCGAGTGTCGGATTATATAAGGTGAACTGGATCTGACAAATTAAACGTCAAAAAATTGCGAACTTAGTGGTTATTTATCTGATTACAATAAACAAGACTTGTTACTAAACGCAAATTCCTCTTCTGTTCAGTTTCATTATGTGTCCAAAAGTATGTGCTCTATTGAGTAAAGGTTCTATGAATTTCAATTTTTTTCAGTGATACATTTTACATAAAAATATTCTGACTATTACCTTGAAAGTTTTCCTGAAATACTGATCAGAATTTTATATTATTACGGTTTTAATTCTATATATTGTTTATAATTGACTTTGCTTCATCATCTTCACATAAGCTTCCCGAATTAAACAATGGTGAATATGATCATGATAAAGAATTGTATAAAATCATACACCTTAGGAACAATTTAAAAAACTCATATATAAAATATATAGATTTCTTAAAATAAAGGATAAAAATGACACATAGCAGTTTTAATAGAATTATACCTCCCAAGATGCGCGGAAGAGGAAATATTTGGAAAAAATACACGGAAATTACTCAATGCTGTCATCGCTAGTGCTAGATAGCATTGAGTAATTCCCGCCAAGTGTTGCCAGATCTGTTGCTACAAATGTATAGGGATCATGCATCATTTCTTCTTCTGTTATTAATTCTACAGCAATGTCAGAAGTGTCGACATACGATGAAATATCTTCATCCGAAATCACTTGTATTAAAAAAACTGCGTTAGCTGTGTGTTCACAGGATTCAAATGCTTTTACTGTAATCTCATTCTATACTAGTGTTTTATTTTTCTTGGCATTTTCTTTAAGTAGATCATATAAAGAACATTGAACATCATGAATCGAGCTTCGAAAACATCTTTTTTTTTTTCTCGCTAAAGCATAGTTAAAATCCTGTATGAGAGATAATAGTTATAGCATTCAACTTACAGTAATCCCCGCACATTCGCGAGGTTCAGTCAAGCTTCGAAACCAAATGTATCGAGCTCGACCAATTACTTTTCGAAACTATACAAATACCTTGTGGTATCAAACTCCGAAATTCTTTCAGAACGAAATCGAATTTATTTGATGATTACTGGCTTAAAACGCACCTTTGGATCACGAGTAATAAAACAACAGCTAATCCATGCGATATTAGAAGTAGGGTTCAATACCGGTTTTATTATTTTAGGAAATTTTTATAGTAATTTGCCATACACTGCGTTATTTTTAACCATAGTGATCTTAACTGACTGACCATCAAACCTATTACATCATGATGAGATATTTCGAAATTAAACACGCGTGTTTCATACAACATTAGGAAAAAATTAACTGCAAATTATCAATTTTAACATATGGACTGTAGAAACCGAAGCAGGTCTAGGATTTTTGTTGCAACATGGAACACGTTCTTGCGAGGTTACACGTTCATGGAGAACATCTAACGATATAATGCAATATTACGTTTGGCCTTGCATGAATTTTTCTTTTATATAAAACTTCTCTTTCAAGCTTTTGATTAGAATTTGTTACCGGGGTAGCTTAGTAGTCATAATCACGGAAACCCTTGAATCCTGACTTTGCAATTCCTCTTTGGATCGTTGTATTATTCGAGTTCCCTCCCCTCCCTCATCACTACATTTTCAATATTTCATCAGAGTGTGTTAATTGAATTCAAAGTTCAAATGCCAGAAAATGCCTCGATAATTCAGCAGCATTTATAAATCTTGATTGTTTTAAAAGTGTGTTGGTTGGTGGTAGAGATACTAAAGTTATTTGGTTGGTGGAAGAGGTAGTGAACTGAAGTTATGAAGGTGAGTCATGTGTTTCTTACTGCACTGAGGAAGGAGCTTTAGATGGAAACACTGAAAAGGTATACAAAGGGCTCCAGAATTCGAACCCTCATACGATTTCCTCAAGGACTCGAACTCGATTGATTTCTATCAGATAATTTATTGTTTATTACATAAAACTTTAGATAAGATGCATATAGTGACTGTTGTCACTGACAGAGTAGGCTAGGGATTTAATTTTATAATTCATAGGACCAAATAAAATAACATGTATCACTAGCCTGCAATGACGCTTCCTTGCAATGTTACTCTTATCAATGAAAAGAGACATTTTCTGAGGTTTTGTCGAACACAGGGAAGAATTTAAGCAGTTATCCCCAGCCATGGTGACTGATTTGACGACAGAATGATGGTTCTCTAAAATTTTCAAATTACCTCGATATCTTTATTAGGAGAAAAGTTCTGGAATTTTTCCTGTGACATCACACCTGATCACCCATCAATAAATACGCTAAGATGTGGAGTTTGATTGAATCTGTCGGAGTTTTCTTTGAAATGAATAGTATCAATTTGGAGATTTGTCCGCTGTGTTATTGTTATTACAATTGCTGAACGTTTTTGAAATTGTTATTTTTGTTATTACAAGTGCAATTTTTGTATCTGTTTGCATTGTTAATCTGTACATACGCTGCTTTTCTTCATTATACTATTGATCTGCTCAAGTTTTGCTATCTATGAACTTATTATTTCCTGAATATTTTTGAATAAAGTATCATTCTGCATTCTCGGAAAGTCCACCGGAAGATTTTTTTTTTGCACTTGGTTGTCATTGTTGTGCGACTTTCTGTTAATTTGGCTTTTTATTCATGGCTGTTGTATATATGACTTATTATGGAAACAGAAGGAAATAATGACGAAGCATTAAAAAGTTAAAAACAAAAATAACATAAATATTAAATTGTTAGAATTTCCATACAAAAATAGTAGGACTTTCCTTATAACTCAATTTTTTCTTCCAATATAAAAACTACGAAAACACATAAAAATATTTGCCCTTGCAGTAACCATAGCAACAGAGGTAAATAACGATATTCTTTACAAATATAAATATTGTAGGCTTGTCTATCGTTTCATTTCCTATTCCTATATGTACTGATAAATCATATAGATCAGTCTTATCCAGTCTGCATACCCCCCCCCTAATTGCCCTTCCCCCTCCAAAAAAAAAAAGAACAAAACTTACAAATTTAGAGAAGAAGACTGCAAGATTTTTTCTTTCTTTCTCATTTTTCATATAAACAACACAGACTCTAACATATGACGAAAAATAAGAACCAGTAAGATAACTGTACTGTAAGAACTTGCTTTTATTTTTTCTCTAAAATCAAGTTAATATATTAGATATATTTTATTTATATAATGTAATAAATATGTTATTAAGATAATAGATATAGTATATTTATATTATATCAATTTCCAAAACAATAGGTATGGATGTACTTTTAAAATGGATTACATATGCGTATTATATTTAATATGATGCACACATTTGTCAAATTCTACATAAATCAACATTTGAATGTTATTTGAAGAGAAATAAATTTTTTTATCCGTATTTTCCTTGCTTGAATGCATGCATTTTCTAAACTCAGTTTTTTAAGCGGCTAAACAGTTTTCAATAACCAGAATTAAATATTTGAGGATTTAAATGCATAAAATTGTTAAAAGTATATTGATATAAGATAATTTTGCAACAAATTATGCATCTGCAAGTAAATTTATATGTAGAAAAATTAATTTTTATATTTTTCACATTAATTGTAAGGGAATATATAAAAATTGTCATCGGAGTTTCGTTATTTGAAATTTCTATAAAAAAGTATAGGATAGGATCGATGTTTTTAAAAATATTTTTTGCTAATTTTTAACAGGTTAAAATCATCTTATGAAATATGTTTTCTGTATATGAGTAATCTGTACTTCAGTTCATGCATTAAGAAATATTTATTCATCCTCTGCATTTCATTGATTTATGTATTTGTTGCCATTTAGAAAGGGAACATTGTCGACTTATTAAATGTATGTTACGGAATGTAAATTTATCTATGTGTACATGCGCCGTATATGTTCAAGAAACCCATTCAAGGAATTTAAGGACTTCATCTTAATTGGCGTACAGATTCACACATTACATTTTTGTCTCAAGAGAAGTGGTAAATTGATTCTTTTTATTAATTTTCTTTTAGTCCTTGAGAAAATCTTTAAGCATATTTATGGGTAATTATCTGAATTCTGGAAGTTGAATATTTTCCACCCAGAATAAAAATTTGCTTTATTATTAAAATACAGGTGTCCCTGAAGTTAAAATTTCTATGAAATCTTTACCCATTCTTCGTTGCAAATAAAAAAATTTTTTTAAAGATACGTTTCAAAAAAATTAGAGCTGTCGCTTGGTTACCAATTTGTTATTATTTGTACATTTTTTAAACCAAAATATTTTACAATAATAAAAATATGGATTAAACTAAAATGATTTTCGAACTTCTAACACACAGTTAAATTTTTTAAAACTTAATTAAACTTAATATTAAACTTTTCAAGAATGAAAATAACTTCCCTAACTTTGACGAAAAGTACATCATTGGGATATGTCCAATTCTTCCGAAGATTTAATATCGTGCAAAACATTTGTAAGGCATGGGAATAATACTCAAAAAGATGAAGTAACGGTGAGGCACAATAACATCAATATAATTTGGCCGCATAAAACATGCCAAGAAGAAATCCTTCTTGAGATAAATAGTTTCAAGGTCTCGAGATGAAAAGTTAGTCTATTAGTGTCTTAAAATATTGACTAATTTGATCCTATTTTAAATAATTTCATATATTCCCCAATATGTGAAGTAATATTTCATTCGATGTGTAAAGAAATACTTAAATTTTATGTGTGTTCCGCTCTCGTATGGTATGAGAAATTTTTAATCATTGTAATATATACTTTTTTTTTTTCATTACTCGCGACAGAAAGAGAAACAGAAAAAGAGAAATGTGTACATAAGAATATATAGATAGATAGTTGCGAGAAGTATCCAAACACATTAACTCTTATTTATCAAGTATAGATGGTGATCAGTCAGAATGATGATCACCTCATTCAGTGATAATCTTAGTATCACATAAATAAAGTTCATTGAAGGGAAGGAAAAAAAAGTATATAAATAGGCGTATAACGGAATACACATTCTCTTCGACTTACGATCTATGCGTTTTATGACCATCTGTCGTCACGACTACAATAAATAAATAATAAGTAGTAAATAAAGAAATAAAACTTTGTTTTAGTAAGGATAAAACAGACATCTAGAACAACAGAGTACTACATATTATGTATTTTCCCCATTATATACAATAATTATATGTAGATAGGAGCTATCATAAAATTTTAATTATTACAAAGAAAGAACCGAAATATCCGGATAAAATTTATTCTTCTAATTTATCAATCCTAATGTACATAATGTTATAAACTACAGCTATTCATGTTGATTTGTTTGGTTTCAGGAAGTCGAAGAAACCCGCAGTATCGTGAAGTTTTAATTATTACTGAAAAATAATCGTGATAGAAACGTAATTTTTTTTTATTATTCTTAAAATTTCTCTTTATAGACATCATCCAGGTTATATATAGAGTTTCTCGACCTTTCCATCATAGAATTCAGTCGATTGAACATTATCTCTCTCCATTGCGGGTTACTTCAATTTACGGCTTCCTAAAACCAAACAAGTTAACATGAATAGCTGTAATTTACAACAATATATACATAAGAGTCAATCAATACGCAGAATAAATTTTATCCAGATATCTCGGTTATTTCTAAGTGTTAATTAAAACTTTACGATATACTTGTGTACGCACAATTTTTATAACTCTTTTGAATGAAAACAGTGTTGCGAAATATAAATTTTTTATACGACCTGGGAGTCAGTACGAAAGTCTGTCTGATACCGAGAAAATCTTATATAGGTAATAAAAGACATGGAATTATGTGCTTAAAAATATTTTTCTCTTGAAATTTATTCAATAAAAAGATAATGGCAAGTTTACGATACATTTTTTAAATTAAATAAAATTAAAAGTAAAAATACAAGAGTTTATGTACACTATCAATTTTTATCATATGTAAAATAAAGCTTTGTGGAAGGTAGGTTTATGTATTCTTTCATTAAATCCAAAAGTGAGATAAAAATTCAAGTAATATCAACACATATTTTTCACTTGCAATGGAAATAAAATAACAACAAAATGGGACTTATAAATAGAAATGGAAGAGATTTTCAGAGGATATAATTATGAATTCTTCATCCTAAAATAATAACTTTTAATAATGTTATTAAAATATGAATGTTAAAGGAAGATAAAATCTAACGTTAATTTCTAAATGTGGACTTAAATTCAATTTTAAATTACTTTCCACTTTTTAAATACACAATACAATTGTGAATTTGAATAGTTATTTCAATTTTCACAAATGCTTATTATTTATGAGCATTATTATTATAAAGAGCAAGGTTATCGCAATTAAACGTGGCCTATTCAGGGCACTACGTATCTGTAACTAAAATGCGGATTGATTCGCAAATTTATAAATAGACTATTCAAAGAATGCGTTTGAAAAAGTTGGACAAATTTACGCCTGGGAGATCTCATTACATTGAAGCACAAACAAGCTTCAAATTTCATTTATTTGTTGAAGGCTGTATTCAACAGTCGATCACCATTTATCTGTCGCACAAACAATGCTATACGTTCCTTCAGGTCAGCAAAACTTGCAACAATTCCCCGATAAACCATGCTCTTTAAATGGCCCCATAATTAAAACTCACACAGAATGATATTAGAAGAACGGCCCAGCAAAGGAGTAGGAAACGAACAGCCAACTAATCATCCTGCATTCGGTAAAACATCATAGCAACAATCTCTGAGCACAGAACCCATAATGTGGAGGGACACCATCTTGCATTAAAAGTGGTAGACGCAAGGTAATGTCCCCTCTGAAGTTGAAGTAAGAAGAAACAGTTTAGCATGCCACGATATCTGAGGGCCGATACAGGGCCCGTGTCGTCATTTTCTTCGAAGAATGACGCAAGGATAAACTGGGGAGTGAACACACACCAGACGGTAACTTGAGTGTAATGGATTTGTGTGGAAGGCATGTGGATTTCCCATGACCCAAATTCGACTATTTAGGGTTTTCACCATTCCGTTGGGATAAATATATGCTTCGCCATTCCTGAGGGCGTTCCACGGGCAATAGTCATCGATTTCCTCGAGCAAGAAAAGCCATGGCCAGTGTAAGTAATAAGCAGTGTCTAGTTGTGGCTAATCTTAAACGGAAAAAAGTGCACTATTTTTTCAATATCTGCCACACTGATCCAGGCGATGCATCTTTGTCGTGACACTGCATGTGCACTACTGACTTCGTGATCATTCGTCAGTGACTGCTCGAGACTGCTATCTCTGAAACGACTTATAAAAGGCCTTTGCCACGTTGACTGTATAACGACCTAATTTCTTTGAATCATGTCTTACATACGATCGAATTTATTAATAGTCATTGTAACTGAAAGAATACTGCTATAATTCCTTATTTTTCTTTTTATACCCAGAGCAACTCAGCTCAATCCATCTGCAAATGGAAATCAGTTTGTTTTGTTCGTCACTTGCAGTGCCATAATTATCATTCTTTTTAGTGTTTTAATGCTTCAATATGTAAAAATAACAGTTTTAAATGACGTGGGGCTTAAAATGTCAAAATAGCCTACAGCTATTTATTGCATGCCTTTTTAAGAATTTTGCTTATAATTTGCTTTAATATTTTGAGCTTTTTCTTGCCGAACCTTTCAGCACATCCTTTGAACTGTCTGTCTATAAATTGAGAAGCAATCCGCATTTTAGTTACAGCTACGGAGTGTTATACTTACCATTAGAAAAAAAATTAGTACACATTTCATTTTATATGATTCAGGACATAAAAAAGGGGGAGGAGGAGTGACTTGTCAAAGCACCGCACCAGGTGAAAGCAATCTTAGAGGTAACTGATTCAAGAATAAAATATGCAGTTTTTATGCCGATTTTTCAAATGGAATTTTGATATGAAATCATATTTGTCGTTATTGATCTTTTATAATACTATTACTGGTGTCTTATTCGATTAGAAAAATTAATAAATATCCCTATTATAAAGATTCAAACAATATCATGTTAAAAATGGGAAAAGAGTTGCTTGCTTATTAATATCGCTCTTAAAAGCAACAAGAAAAGTATATATATATATATATATATATATATATATATGTATTGGTGATGGACCTCATAATTTTGAACTTTACCCAAGACATTTGAGATGACACCTCCTTCTTCAAACTTTCATACCATACCAATGGGAGGATTTGAAGCCCCAATAGATTTAATGTGCATCAGCCCCATTACACGATGGGTCTTTAGTGGCATCGTAATTTGAACCCCGACTAGTCGAAAACAACGCCGGCTGAGAATTCGCGACCATGTCCATTAGGCTACCGAGGTCAGGATTGAGAAAGGGGAGTGGGGTAATTTATTGTAGTAATTGAAACCGGTAGTCGGGTAAAACTGGTTGCAGGAGCTCTTTTTCACTCCAGCAGTTGCAACTGCTCGTCGACTTACCTATGAAATAGAATCAATTGTTCATGAGAATATGCTGGTGGTTCTCGTCCATGGAAGACGCATGACAATATATATGTATTTTTCGAAAACAAATTTTTTTTGTAAGTCCACCGTTACACCACCTACGTTTACCTTACACTACCTCCTCTTTTGCTTAATATTCAAGATAAGGTACTTAGTGTTTGATGCAGTTCTTCTGCTTGATGTTGGCGCCTGTAAAACGCTCTTTTCATTTGCGACCTGTTTAGAGAAACTACTCCTGTAGGCAAAATTAGGTACCCAGTGGTAGGGTTAAGCAGGGTTATATCCAACTGATATAAACTCAGGGTGATAAATCTCCACCCCTCGTTCCATATTTTTTTTCTAGATCTAGAGAAAGAAAAAAATCAAACGAAACGGACCTCTATTGACATTTTGACCTAATTCCCTTACAAATCCGAATTATAAAACAAAGTTAATATGTCTAAGAAACAATCAGCCGATGAGAGATAACCTATTATAAGATAGTAAATCCAAAGGAAAAGCAAGCGATCGGAAACTAGGAAGAACCATATGGAGAGGAAGCAAAAATTAGGAAGATTTGAGAGAATTCACTTATCTTCTGAGGAAGAGGCAGAAAAGTGGGTATCTTCGACCCACGATGAAGATGATGGGGAATTATACTTGTATTGCGACTAACTTATGTCTGACACGCTAACTACATATCTATGATAATTTTGCACTGTTTTTAAAGATTGCGCTCATAGTGCTTACGGTAGATTTG
The DNA here is from genome assembly GCA_019974015.1 of Nephila pilipes. Lineage (NCBI taxonomy): Eukaryota > Metazoa > Arthropoda > Arachnida > Araneae > Nephilidae > Nephila > Nephila pilipes. Next base: position 276,108 of record BMAW01078484.1, on the reverse strand, counting down.
ACCCTGATGAGGAAGATAAATTTCTTTGCTAAAGATACAAAAGACTGACTCGCCCAATCCGAAAGAATTACCATAATTTTCTCACAGAGATTTTAAATTTTTTTTTCTTCTGTATGATTGAAAATTGACTTAAAAATTTAAAAATACAAGGTGTGGCTATTAAATAACGGGAATGACACTGTAAAATATTTTATTTTGATGTCATACATGTTTACTTATTATCACCTTCAATATACATAACTCCTCAATCCCTACAACGCTCCATGCGAACTTTCCATTGTTCGAAACAGCGATGGAAGTTTTCTTCTGTCAGCTCCCTCAGAACGCGAGGCGCTTTCTCTTTCACTGCCTCAGCAGACTCAAATCTTATTCCTTTTAATACAGATTTAATCGTAAGAAACAGATAGACGACGCATGGCTCAAGATCCAGCGAAAAAAGTGGAGGGTCTAACACTAATATGCTGTAATTGGCCTAGAATCTCTTGACAGACAATGCTGAATGACTTGTCTTTCCACAATTCGGGTCGTTTTTTCCTTATTCTTTCTCGGAGTTCAGCAAGAACACGAAGATAGTAATGTTGATTAATAGTTTGACCTTCAGTAACCCAGTGGAGGTACACAATCTCATGAATATTAAAGGGAAAAAATCATGATTGCTTTGAATTTTGAGTTGTTTATTCGAGTTTTTTTGGCTCTCGGTGAAGATGGGTCCTTCCAGTGCTTCGTTTCACGATCATAAGTAAGAAACCACGATTCGTCACTCTTTTTCTATTGTTACCCTTATGATTTCACTTAATTTTTTGCTCTATTGTTACGCTTATCATTTTTCCTGCTAAACAACAGCAACAAACTCTGATGCGAGCGAAGGCTACGGGTGCACAGATTTGTTTATAGAAGCGAAAGGCACTGCATACGAAAGAGAAAGCTTCACGCAAAACAGCTATAGGTCACTTTTGTCGGTCGTAAAATTTTTTTGGCGTTATTATCCTTTTCATTAAGTTTGGGTCATTTTTCACTGGCGTTCAATGCGTCAGTACAAACATTTTTGTGAGTTTCTTACTGTTCAAACGTGATAAATTTTGGCACCATTTTAGATCCCACTTTTTGAACGCTAAAAAATTGTCATGGAAAATTTACCATACGGATTCTTTGTCGATTTTTACAGATCCAGCAATCACACGAGTACTCAACCGACGGTCAGATCGAACCAGATTACCGATTTTTTCGATATTGTTATTTGTTCTTGATGTGGAAGGATGACCCGCTCACGAATCTCTTCATTGTCTTCTCGGTCATCTTGAAAACGCTTAAACGAGCCAAAAACATGTGCACGCAATAAACATTCATTGCCATACACTTCCCGCAACTAACATCTGGAAGTTTGTGTGTGTGTGTGAGACTTCATATTAAAGTTTCCAACTTCTTCCCAAACAAATAAAACGTGATTATGCAAATTAAGTACACTTTATAAGTAGAACGAGTAAATACAATCAAGTCGTATAAAAAGAACAGAGCGTTAAGCGACGAAAGGTTATAGTAATAGGAAGAGTGCTAGTGCACCGGAGTTTTCTAGCATGTCTACGTGATCGGTAGAGACTAGGACCCTATACTATCTGGTCGATTGACTATTTAGAGGATTTACTAGCATCGTATTCCGGTAAGCGTATTCTTATTATAGAAGTTGTTTTCACTCGCGGCAAGGGAATTAAAACTAGTCGAGAGCATTCCCCTTTTTGGAAAATTAATGAATTCTGTTTTGAAACATAATTGACTTTTTGAACTCAAATTGAAATTTTGATTTGTGATTCGAGTAACATTTAAAATGACAAACCAGACGGGTAATACTATGACGGCACAAATTGATATTAACCTATGATTTAGTGTGGTATTTGGCTTGGCGCCGTTTAACAGATGAAAGAATACAATGGCAACAGAAAATTGTCTCAGAAATGTATTGTCCTCCAAACATATTTTCAAGATCTTTTTCAAATCGTCTTTGTTGAACAATGGGAAAACATCGCATATTTTGTTACTACTAGAATAAACGCCGATGCTCTTGGATAAACTCACATTTGGTTACATTAAAAAATAATATAAGTAATGATAAAATTTTTATTTTGCATAAAATAAAAAAAACACACAAGACTACACAGTTTACATCAGTAAAATCGAATTTAAAGTGTCGATACAACTTTATTAAACCATTCCGTTATTCAATAATATCCGAAAATGTTCTAAAGAACACTTTTTAAACTAAGCGTCATTCAACTATATCAAAAATTGGAGTTTTCAAATGAACAAGACTTGAATCATGAAATACATAAAAATTTGCGTTGCTAAGAATTACCATATTTCGCTCTGCTTTTCAAATGACATTATTTCTTCGTCCAATCATTTAGTTACGTGCATGTGATCCAATTTTATCTTTCTTAAGCGCCATACATTTTATAAATCATTTTCTTAAACAATAAGCATACCCTCTATTTCTTTCTACGCAATTCATATTTTATTTTCTACCTTAATCAGCTTAATTTATAAACCCAGACGAATCGTACTTTTCCTCTTTTGATGTTGCAATTTCAATTTTATTAAGTGCCCTTAAAAAATTTAAACGTCTCAGACATTTCCGCGAGCAATACAAGTGGGATTAAAATCAGAACATAAATTAAAAGGATTGAGAGATTTATCCTAAAAATATTCAGTGCTTCTCGAATTTCCTTAAAATTTTAAGTTTATAGTTTGTATCAGAAAAGAGGGTTATTTTTTAAATAACTGTATGAATATTTCCTATTTATAGTTTTTCAACATATTTTTAATTCTCTTTTACATTTGATTTCAATAATCAGTCTTCAAACTATTTAAAATAACATTAAGTTGCAAAACATTTCTTCTATTTTAGATTATTATTCTATTTCGTATCTAGAATTAATCTTTAAATTTCCTTTTGTCGATATTTCAAAATTCTTAAAATGGAAAAAAATATCTAAAAACCAACGTTTTTAAAAACAACGTTTTTATATGGTGGCAAAGTTTATTAGAGAAAATTATTGAAATATTAGTTAAAACTGTTAGTTATTTTTAACTTTAAAATTTACTTAAAAAGAGACATTTCTGAGAGTATTACAAAATTCATAATACTCATAAAATCAAAACATGCATTTGGAAGTTTGTAAGTCATTCTATTAAAAAAAGAATGGGAACCAGAATTCAGAAAAAATTATTGTGATAAGACACGGCGCAAAATATTGGAAACTTTCTTTCTTGCGAATGATTACTGACTGAAAGTCAGCAACCTTTACTATCTCGGAGATAGTAAAGAGGAGATAGTATCTCCCCTTTGTGAGTACAAAAGGTTTACGATACCCCATGCGGTTTGGGGAGTGCCCGGTGCTTCCAGAGGGGGAAAGAAATTTTTCCCCAATCCTAAAAGCGCCGAGAGGAAAGAATATTTTGACTTATTAAAACTATTGAAATATTAGTTAAAACTTGTCGCAAACGTCTAAATATTGCATTGTTAGGCGAGTACGAACGATACCCAAAATTTCAAAGCTCTAGCTTGATGGGAAGTTGGTTAAATTAACGATCGAAAATTTGATGACACACACACTCACACACACACACACTCTCACACACACTCACACCAAGTGAAATTCAGAAAAACGTTGTAATTAAACATTTCCCTCGATCTATGAGCGAATATATATATTTTTTTTAAATCAAAATAAGGCCATACATTTTATACTAAATAAAATAAATCGTATTCATATTCAGAACTACGTCTAGAGCATTAAAAACAAGTTTTTAATTAAAGTAATCTAATCATGTGTAGCGTTTGGTAATTATAAAGCGTAGTTGTATCTCATCATACCTTTTCAATAACAATTAACTTTAGTTCTTCATTAAAAGCAAGCCATTTTTAATGAAGAACTAAATGTGCTAATGTACTAAGTAATCGTTTTGATAGCTGCAGGTAACTTTCGTGCCTATAACTGTTTATAATAGGTTACAAAGTACTTTCATAAAACTACAATTAAAAATCGAGAATTTTAAAACTATTGAATATTTGGCAGAAAAATGGCAGCGTACATGTAACATATAATAGTATTTCTTAAACTTATGCGATTAAATTGGCTAAACATGTTGTATGCAATGGCATTATTGCGATGTTCTATTATGTTTTTTTGGTAAAGAACATTTTCCCCGAGCTCAATATTAAAAAAAAAAAACCGAGAGGACGCTTCCCTCCATTGTTTCTCTTTTTAAGGAATAGAGACATTAACAGAGATTTCATCAATCAACTAAGGAAAGTTTAAGCAATGAATCTTAACCTTGGCGATGAATCGAAGATTCCTAGAAGTGCTAGAATCTTAGGGGAATCTCGACTGGGAAGAAAGTTACGGACCTTTCTTGAATTTCCTTGTGACGTCTCACCTCATATATCTATAAATACACCATGTATCTATAAATACGTCAAGAGTTTGAAACGAAGCATTCTGAGTTTGGAGATCGATTGGGAAATCAATTGGAAGTTGTCTGAATTTTGCAGAGCGGATCTACCAAGAAACTTATGGGATCGTGGCCGAGTGAATTTGCTAAAGCGACCTGTATCTGCCGGGGAATCTACCGAAACTGTTGGAGTCTGCTTTGGAAGTCAGAGTATTATTGAAGAAATTTGTCTGTAGAGTGAACTAAAATGAGCTGGTGATGGCAGTCACGTTGCTGATACAACTGTGACTGCCATTACAAGTGTTGTTTTGTTCCTGTAACACTGTGTCTCTAATCTATACAAGTGCTGTGCTTTTTTTTCAAGTGGTTACTGTCCGAGGTCTACTACTTGCGTTTCATCCTGAATATTTGTGAACAAAGCGTCATTTGTCGTTATTCTCTGAATTGGGCTGATTTTTGCTCGCCTATATCCAAACGAGATAGAGAATTTTCGTAACAATATTGTATGATCATAAGCAGTCGAGCGCCGGAGAAATTGCGAACAGTCGAGCGCGCACAGATGTTGCGTTTAAAAGAATGCACGTGAAGGTACTCGTCAATTCATGTTGTGGTTCCTACGTCTCCCTCTCTAATGGGCTTTAACCCTTATTTGTTATCCGACAGCGGATTCTAGTTTAATATGTTATTTGAATTTAATTTGATTTAAATATTTATTAACGTCGCACTAAGAAGCAACACGAGGGCTATTGCTGAAACACCCAAGAGGACCAAGGTAACACAAAACGGCTTAGAGAGCTAATGACATCTCGAAGAAAAAACCTACCCCGCATTCAGTATTCATTGAGTAATCAAAAATCTCTTATTACAATATAATATGAGCTATAACAGAACTTTTTCATACAGATAATACACGACAAGTGCTTAGGAATAAGGAGCCCCGGGACTGACATCAAAACTATAGAGAAAGGGTTCAATCTCGTCTAAGGAATTTAGTCACAGATAGCAGATGCACGATTGTATACTGAATAGTGCAATTCTTAAGGATAAAGCGGAATCATAATTTGTTGCATTTTCAGGTGAAGAAGGTAAATTATATTCTTTAGTTAGCGGACAAGCGAACACGTAATAAGTGTGGGGGGAGAGGATCATCTTCATCAAAAGAGTCACAGTAGAATTGGGAGTCGTTTCCGATTTCAAACGACGTACGTAAGAAATAAACAAACCTTGGATAGTTAAAAATTGTGTACTTAAACCTAAATGTATAGTAGTATTTAAGTTACATTTGAGTATGTAAGATTTGACCCATATGACGGTATTTTAGAATTTGGGGATCAATTCTCTCAGTTGTCAAATAATTTTTTGGTCCTAATTTTTTTAGCTTATCATTTGATTGATAGTTTAACTCTTAGAAGAAACACTAGGGCTTTGGGTGACGAATCTCGTAATTTTGAATCTCAGTAAAGTGACGAGGGGGACACTTGTCTTGAACTTTTTTTTTGAAAAAAACTTTCACATCTCGCCAATGGGAACTTTGAGCCTTGGCAGATTTAACATGCATCAGCCCCAATAGGTCTTTAATAGAATCAAGATTTGAACCCATAATTTGACTGAAATTACTCTGGCTACGAGCTCGCGACCATGAGTATACTGCTTCCGTGTCCAATTAATACGTTATTTATAGCATGTTATCGTATTATTAATATTTGTGTTGCGATAAAGTTCTTTTATAAAGATTCTGTTGTTTTAATAAGTACAACCTAAACAAATAAATATTAATCGATATTTGATTTCATGAGAATTCATAATTAATTGTACAAACATTGATAGAAGAGAAAAAGAGAGAGAGAGAGCAAACATCCAATTAAAATTCTCATGTCGAGGGCAAGCTCTAATGACAAATTCGCAGTTTGCATATCTAACACTATAGAAACCGAGAGAAAAAATGTAATAAAATATTTTCCTAAAATATTATAAAATCTATTCTTAAAATATAATAAAATCTATTCCTAAAATATAATAAAATCTATTCCTAAAATATAATAAAATCTATTCCTAAAATATAATAAAATCTATTCCTAAAATATAATAAAATCTATTCCGAAATAATTTTAAAAAATCTAAGTCTAAATTTTCATTACAAAAGCAAGAAAAGGTTGAAATAGAGTTTAAAAAATCATTCTGATGCAGACATAACCATAAAATTATTTTAAGATATATATTTATCACGCAAGATTTTCTCGTGAAAAACTACAAATCTAAAATAAATCAACTTAGGCTTGTAATTTTTTAGAAGAAATATCTAAGTAATCCCAATGAAATTTTGAAATTAAGCAACATTTTACTCTGTAAGTTTGTTTGATATTGCAAAGTATGATATAATACAAGTTTGTTTATAAAAATCGTGATGGAGTTAGGAAAGAAATTCTAATTTATACAGTGAGGCAGGACAGAGGTGGTATAACAGGTTATGCAGGGGTGTGTATAAAGAGTAATTAAACGGAAAAATGAGAATTTCTTGCGTCTATTTAATGAAGTAAATGAACTGCTTGAACCTTTTAAAGTATAACTTGAGATGCTTATACGAATCCAAATAATACGCTCTCCGATAATAAGTCCTCTTTCTATTTGAAAATTGACTTGAAATACTTCTTTCCACTCTTAAAATTACACTCTAATCTTTTTTCCTTTCTTTTTTTCTAATTATGGTTTTGGATTTTAATTACGTATTTCAAATTATTTTTGTATTGCCAATGGAAAATTTTCCTTTTTATTGTTACTGATTTTCAACAAAAAGTTTCATTAGTTATGTAACAAGCCTCTTATTTAATAAAATTAAGTTTGTAAGATTGACTGTTGATTCTTATATTAAATTGTTATTAATTTTGCAGTAAGAGAGAATAGTGCCTTCGATATATTAAATAACAATTTTAAAATAACAATAATAATATTAGTAATGATGGCAACAGCTTAACTTTGAAATTTAAAATGTTTTCATTTGTAGAAAGCGACGAGTATATGATCAAGATTTTATGATAATTTCATCTATAGCTACTTAAATATTGCTATTTAACTCGCAACTACATACCTCAAATATTTTTAAAAATTTAATAAAAAGGAAATATATATCTTACTTTTTTAAGAAAATTCTACAAATAAAGTTTATTTATTATTTTAATATAAAATATTTTCGAAATAATTTATACAACTTTTATACACACATTTCCCCCTCCCCCCAGCAATCCAATGAAAATATTAACTCTTCTGCAATTTCGCAATTTTGTTGTTGTTATTGTTTTTATCTCTCAATTTTCGGATCTAAATATGAAATTTATCGCATAAATTCGGCAACAACACGTTGCCTTTCCTTAAATTTGTTTCATTCTAAAGAAGGCATTAATTAAATAATCCGAATGCAGTTTTTATCAGTATGAGGTTTGGATGAATATAAATTTGACTTTTAATATTATTCAGCTTGAAACCTTACAGAGATATAATGAGCAACCGATTTTTAAAGTGAATAATTTTTGACCTAAAAAAACCCATGAGCCAACATAATTTAACATTGCTTTTTACCTGAGTTTCTATGCTTGCTTTCTATTTTGTGTTTGAAAACGTTGCTTACAAACAGATTAACAATAGGTGGTTGCATTATATTATTACAATTTTGGGAGTGAAACAAATAATCTTCGGCTATTGAATGATTGTTTATCAAAGTCGCACTTAGAAGCAAAGTGAGGGCCATTAGTGACCGTCTCGTAATTTTGGAACCTCCCTCAAGTGACGAGGAAGATACCTGAGCTGGCACCCTTTCCCCTAAACTTCAACACCATGCCTTACAGCCTCAATAGATTTAACGTTTTTCAGCCCCGCTTCTTCTTTAGCGGCATCAGGACTCGAATCCACGACTCGACGGAAACAATGCCGTTCGTGTGTTCCAGACCATGATCACTACCAAGACTTTGAGACTAAAAGAGTGATCCACAAGTAGTTTGGGTCTGCGGAACAAACAGGAGTTCTCTCTCTAGAGCCAATAGAGACCCACTGTGTAGAGGGGCTGATGCACGTCAAATCAGTTGAGGCTACAAGTTCTCACCTATGCGCGGTGTGAAAGTTTGTCAAGTGGACTATCAGCTAAGGTGTCGTTCTCGTCACCTGTAAATAAATTGCTTGATTGTGTCTTCTTTTTATTTTTGATATTATTCTTTTTCGATGTTTCTTCCCCCCCCTCCAATATGTGCTATTTTTTGTTATCCTATTGTCGTAAAAAATCGTAAAAAAATTCTTTTTGCCAATAAATGTTGAGTGTGGGGGGTGATTGTCTTCCAAGGGGTCTGGTTTGTATCTCGAAACCCTTTGGGGGAGCTCGGTCCCTTTGAGCATTCTGCCAATAGCCCTCGTGTTGCTTCTGAGTGCGACATCTATGAACAATTCATCAATCAGTAATCTGTGAGAAATATATACGAATGTATATCTATGAAAGACACAAACTCTGACCTTTAAATCATTCCTGAAGAATTGAATAGCAGGAAATCATTTCCCGAAAATTTATTTTTATAGTATTAGACAAATGTAGAAAGAGAAAAAAAATTCTTATAGTGTAATTTTCTGTTTATTTATAAAAATTCTAGAATGGATGTGAAAGCAAAAAAACATAATGCAAAAGTTTCGAAGCAGAGAACACATCAGTTACATTATTATCCTAATTCTAAAATCAATATGTAAATAATATCATATTTTACTTTGAAATATTCTTTCTAAAAAAAAGAAAAGAAAATTCTAATTGAAGAAAGTAATGTATAGCAATGAAAATAAATGTAATTAACTTCACTCATTTGGAAGATTAGCTTTTTTCTCTTTTTGAATAATTTCTTCGAATTCTACGGTAAAATTATAACCGGAAGCGGAAGAAGAGCGGTTGATAGACAAAATGCACTTACTTTAATAAATTATCTCTTAAGACCAAAATTACTTTTAGAAATATTATTTTCATAGCAATAAAAAATATGATTGAATGCAACTTTTGAAGCACCACATTAAATGATTTTACAAATAAATGTAAGAATTATACATAAGAGAATTTTATTACGCTATCTATATATTCATGGAATAATTATATCTCTTTTGTTTTACACAGGATTTGAATTTTTATTAGAAACTAATGGTATAATTGAGCAACGAAGCTTGTAATAAAAACAATTTTTGCTAATATTAACTTTTGAATCAATTTTCTTATGTGATTGAGGTATAAAAAATTAATTAAAACGTTAATATTTGTAAAGTTATTTTTATTACAAATTCCGTTATAAGGAAACGCATCATAAAATTTGTTCGCAATTATAACACTATTGACTAACTTAAAACTATAATTCGTTTGATTTGCTGAAAATGCGAAATAAGTAATATTTCTATAGTTAAAACAATGTATTTGCATGGATGATTCAAAAACAATTGAATATTGTTTCTAACTATGAGTCTGTTTACTTTCGAATGTATGCTTTAACCTTACGCTCTGCCGTACAAAAATATTTTACAGTTGTAAAATTTCTAGTAAAAGTTTCTGATGAACTGAAAAAAAATTAATAGTAAAACATAAATATTTTCCCCCGGACGAACGAGGTATTTTCTTCACTTCATATGTAAAGATTATTCTAAAGAAATTCAGCTAGGAAAGCTAAAAGAATTTCAAGAAACAAAAAAAATAGAGGTATCTTTTTTTTTTTTAAAAAAAGTAATATAAAAATATACATTTTTGTGGATAAATTTTGAATAATTGTCCAGTACTTGATAATTTATTCAATATTTAAAATTCTGAAGTAAATTTCAAAAAATCTCTCATTTCATGAATTAAAAACAAGTATAATTTTTGTAAAAAGTTGTAAAAATAAAAATATATAATTTTTGGTAGACAAATTTAAAATAATCCGCTCAATCAATATTAGATTTTTTTTTTATTGTTTTATTTAGCAATTGAAAATAACGAAATAAATTTTAAGGAAAAAATTTCTTCATTTGTATATTTTTATTGTGAAAAATTAATGATTTTTAAATTATGTCGTCAGGTATCGGATGAATTTTAAAAAGATTAATAATAATGGTAATAATAATTACTGTATGAGTTTGTGAGCAGTTTTAGAATATAATGTTTAATTATTCATTGAAAAAACACTTTGGCATTAAATATATAATTATAATAAAACTGGATTTTTTATGTTTTGCTTTCATTATAATAAAAGGTAAAAAATAAATTAATTAATTAAACAGACCAAAATAAATAGAAGTCCATTAAAGCAGAAATGTTATCAAAAGGAAACTTAAATAAATATTTATTTAATGATGCTTTCGAAGAAAAGGTTACTTAAAAATGAATTTTGATTACTACTTGCAAATATTACAAAAGTAATCTCAAAAATAAAATTAAAAATGTACATGGATTTTTCAAAGCTAACTTATAATTAAGTTTACATTAATTTTTACAAGCTTAAATTTGTTCTCAAAAATAAACACTTGTAATATTTTTGTAAAAAAAAATAATGATAAAAGGAAAAATTACAGGAACGAAAAAACAAAGTTGATAAAGCAAACTTTTAAAAAGAATGTTAACAGCAATATGTGCATGCTTATAAAATTATTTTTAAAAAAATGAAAGAAGAAACTCGTATTGTATGAGTAGTATAATCTATTTTTCATATTTTTACATTGTCAGTTGATATATATTTATGATTAAAAATACTATCGAAAAGAAACCAAAGTTTAAGATAAATGGAAAAATGTTTTGACTAAAATTTGTTTAGGCAAAATGTCAACGAAAGATAAATCAGTGTGATCTTTCACTATATGTGTGTGTGTGGTAAATTAAAAACTTCAGTATGTTTAAGCAAAATAAAGTTACATTTCTAATTAATTTTCATTAAACTCTCCAATGCAAAAACTTCTGAAAAGTTCTTAAGTTTTTTACCTAGTACATTTTTTTCATAATTTATTTTAGTATTCAGTCTTAAATCCAATAAAAAAAAATTGAAAATAGATTAAACTCTTATTTTTTTTTTTTCAATGTTCTAAAAATATGATTCCGTTCTTTGAAAATTATTCTGGTAGGAACTTTCTACTATGAAGAAAAGTGCAGTTGGAGAAAAAAAAGGTAAGTTCTAAAATCGTCTGAGTTTTTGTGTTGCCAAAACAGAGTGAGAAATAAAAATAAATAAAAGTTTTTACCTGTTCGTCTTACGGCTTCTCTCATTGCTACAGAGGCGACTGCGACGTCACTCAGTTGTAAAAGAACAGAATTTTAGTTTCGCAAAGGAGGCAAGGCGACGGTTAGCGCATCTCTGTGCTGACAGACGACAATTCCGATCGTTTGGCTTCGAGTGAGCCCTAGCGACCGTAACACGCATCAATCAAACTGTAATTTTCCAATGAAAAGAAGGTAAAAAAAAAAAAAAAAAAAAGGAAATGAGAAAAAGAAAACACAATCGGAAGTTCTCGAATTGTACTTGGAACAAGACTTAACTGACCGAAATGGTACGCTGTTTGTTTCGCATATGGAATTTTATTTTTAGAAAGAAAGAACTAAACGTTTTCGTACAATTTACTATATGAGATAGCTGCTCAAAGTTGAATAATAAAACTCCAAAAATTTAATAATTAACTAAAATTATTTAATCATTTGTGTGAGTGTGTGTGAAAAAAAACGATAATAGTAATAAAATTTCCGATGTATCGATTACTTTCAAACTAAAAATAAACAGAAAAATTTGAGAAAATATTATAAATAGTTCTGAAATTATATACTCTTAATAAATTATCGTTAGAAAATTTAACTCAAATAAATACGATTCTCTACAACCAATAATAAATCATTATTTATATAAATAAAAAATAATTGGAAAAAGAACAAAATGCGGATGATAAATAACAGATTATCGATATTCTTTACTTCTATGAGAAAATAAAAATAGAATATTCAGCGAAGGAAAATTATCCGCAAGGCTGCAAGTTTTGATACTGATGGACGGTGGATTGATTGTTAACGTAATATTTAGAACAGTATAAGGGCTACTGGCGACGAACCTTGCAATCCGCGATCAAGTGACGAGAATGATACCCAAACTCTGGTACCTCTCTCTTCTAACTTCCACATCACCTCTACCTTGAGAATATTGAGCCAGATGTGCCACTACACGACGTGATTTTAGTGGCATCAAGACTCGAACCCACGACTCGACTGATACAACGCCGGTGATGAGTTCGCAACCATGATCACTCGACTACTGTAGTAACCTCTGATAGAAAGTTTTTAAGAAAGGGGAAATTTTTAAATTATTACTTAAAATGTATCTCTCATGTTTAATAAATGTATCAAGAAAAATTATTATTAAACTTAATTCTAACAAATATCTATTATTCACACATTCTTGTTAATGCTATAATAATCTCATTATAATAATATTATTATATTTATATTCCGAATGCAATGAAAATAAAAATGAAATTTTCGCCACAGTTAATCACTTTCTACAAACGTTATAAATACACAATGTTTTTTAGATTATGTTTATCTATTTTTTATCAATATCCACCAAATGCCGTTAATATTCCTGTCTACTGGACATTTGATTTCGAGAAACTATTGTTAATCTAAGGAATTTCGACGACCTTTCTCAAATCTTTACGACTTTTATCTATTTCAATGCAAAAAAAGTGCATCAGAAAGGGCCAAAAATAATGAAGGTTTCAGCGGAATTACATTTTCCCTCCAGTTATTTAAAATAATAATTTTACTCCTATTTTAATGATTCATTTACAGGCTTTCAGGGATTCAAAAAATATTTTCAAAAATTGGGAAGAAAACATATTTCCGCATAAACATTCATTATTTCTTGCTCGTTCTGACGCATTTGCTTGCATTCAAATAAATAAAATAGTACAAATTTGAGGATGGTAGTAAAAATTCCATAGAATTAACATTATGTTCACGAAATCAAAATGGCTACAGACGGAAGCCTTAATTCATTTAATTAATTGAAGTTAAGATTTGAGGCTGTTAAGGATTTTGATGTTAATCCAATGGAATTTCTACTAGTGTCCTCAAATCTATGCTACTTTATTTGAGTACAAAAATGTGCATCCAAAAGAGCAAAAAATAATGAAGGTTTCTGTTGCATTGCACTTTTTCATCGATTTTTAAAAATATTTTTACTCGTATTTTAATGATTAGTTCGTGGGTATTACAGTTTTTTTAAAAAAAATATTCAAAATAATTGCAAAAATCGGAGAGAAAAGTAATTCCGCAGAAACTGTCTATTTTTAACTCTCTCGGATGCACCGTTTTGCATTCAAATAGATAAAATAGTAAAGAATTGAGGAAGGTAATAGAGATTCAATTGGATTAACATTACGCACACGACATCAAAATGGCTGGTAGACGGGAGTCTTAAAATCAGTTATATGTGTTAAACTTCATTTAAAGTCAATAAGGGCGCAGAAGTGCTCATACATTGAAATTCAAATACCAAATAAACAATTTATTTAAGCAATTGAATTTAAAATTAACAAAAAAAGTTTGATAAATATTCATTTGAATTTTAAATTTCCTTTGAAAATTTGTATACCTTTTAATATTTTTCTCTATACTTACATTTTCATTATTCGATCAATTTTTGAAAATATTTTCTTTTCACAAATAAATAAATGAATAAAAAACGGAAATTCGTTGCATTTCAAATTGTTTGTTTTAATAAATTTAATATTCACACAAATTACCTCTACGTAATTAAATGACACAAAATCCGAATGTTGAACATCTTCATATGTTAAAATGAATTCATACATGCAGAAAATCCACGAAAATTCATAACAGCATTCTTTTTCAATCGCTTGTAGCATAACTTTTGGAATTGGTTCCCGGTTATTGACCGAGCGTAGAACAAATGTAGGAACGGTAAAGCTAGATATTAATAGTATGAACGTTGTTAACATATAATTTTTTTCTTCTTTAGAATTACTTAAAAGGTTTTGAGGAACGATTTCGGTTATCACAAGAAGGCTTATGTATAATACTAAAAAGTACTTATCAAATTCATAAAAATAAGAAAGTAGTAAATCTTGGTTACTGTAAAAGGTGGAAAGCTCGTTGTTTCGAATATATCGGTTGAATCGCCTAAGCCGAATTCGAATACCAAGATCGACAAACATTTTCATTTAACCTTGCAACCAAGCTTTCCACTTTTTGGATTTTTCAGTTGCTGCTATCTCCAGAGAAACCCGTTTCAACACCGATAATCTAATTCAAAGGAAAAAGAGCATATATATATATATGCTCTTTCTCCTTATATATATATATATATATCTTTTTTCTATATTACTTAGTTGTTTACTATGTAATTTTCTTTCCAATAGTATTTTATTATTATAATTCTTATTTTTTTTTCTCGAATCATACTAATTTTGTTGACTTTACCTAATAATTTTTTCCAATGATTTATTATCTTTTTTCTTATAAGTGGCCGAGATAGCTGAACTCGCCGTCAGTGTACTTACCTTCACGTAATGGGTTCGAGCCATGATGCCACTAAAGACACGCCGTCAAGCGGAGATGATGCACTTTAAATCTTTCAAGACTCCATGTGCTCCCGTTTGCGTGAAATAGAAATTTAGAGAGGGATAAGCCGACTCATGTTTCGTCCTGGTCACTGCATCAAGGTTTAAAATAGGGTTCCATCGCTAAAAGCCCTCATGTTATTACGAATTTGCATTGACGCTTCTTGGCGATGTTACTATTATGGTTGGAAAGAAACAATTACAGAGGTTTTCTCGGATGCTGAGAAAAGGATAAGCAATGAGCCCTGAATATAGCAGCAAATTTGGAGACTAATGAGAAAAATTGACTGTTTTCGAAAGTACTCGAATTTTCCTGATATCTCCTTTTGGATAAAATTTTGGTTCTTCGAGAATTTTCCCTGTGACGTCTCACTTGGTCGGTACAGCTATAAATACGCGAAGTTTCTGAGATGAGAGACTGGCGTAATGCTGGTGGTAAATGGCATTCGTCCTCCCCAGAAGAAAGGGTAGTTTTACCGGTGCCTGTGCAATTGATTTCATGACAGCTTCTTTAACAGCCATCATGACTGTAGGAGTCCGGATACCAATCGGCGAATTTTGGTCCTGCTCTATATGGTATCATCAAGAGCATCTTGAATTTGCCACAAAATGTCAACGGAAATGGCCAGCGAATTCTCCAGTCCGTTGGCGTGTTGGTCCACGAGTGATAACGTCACTGTGGCAGTACTGTCCCCTCTGGAATATGCCATACATTCACCCACACTCCCCCATATATATATATATATATATATATAGTGAGTTATAATTAATGTTTAATCACTACAAAATAAATTGACACCACAAAATAATTATTAGATTCCGTTCGAATTCTCTCTTCACAAGAATTTACTGTTTTAATTTTAAGAATGATAATTAAATCGAGATGATTAATGGGAAATAATGAAATTTGAAAACGTCTCGAAAAAGCTATTTTTCGAAAACACATTCGAAATTTTTCAATTAAAAAAAACTTTAATTCCATTCTTAATGCTGACAATATTCATAGCAAAATTTAGAAAAGTAGTTTTCTAAATTTTGCATATGAATATTGTAACTAACGACTAACATAATAACTTAAATGCGAAGAAAAAGTTTTCTTTATTCCTGTGAACCATCTTAAACCACTTAATTCTTTCCAAAATCTTCATTAATTTCCTTTAAATTCAGTTTGATTTTATTTAAATTCGAAAAAATAAATACATTTTTAATTTTTTAATTTACCTAATAACTCATGTAACGTGCTCCACCCACTCTTCAATTCATAGAAAAACTCAACCTCTATTAGCAATATTATAACCACAATTTTTCCATGAATTATTTTTACATTGCAGATATGTTCATACTCCCCTTACTGTTCCAAAAATTCATCCTTCACAGCCAATGGCAAATAAAAATTCACAGTTCATCAATCAAAATATAGTCTTTCATTTATTTCTAAAATTCCCAGTTTCTCTACAAATTGCGAGACTCAACAGAGGTACATCATCTTTAACTTTACAACTTTCCTTCCCTCGATCTGCCTTAATTCCAACATTTCAAAAAGCTTCACAAGTTACCAGATACGGGGTTGAAGGACGCTTAGCAGTCCAGGAGCCCAATGAAAGCTATCGCCCCTCAACTTTACTGTTTCATTTACATTTGTCAAATCACTTACTAATTGAATCTGAACTCCGATCCTCAAATCTGTGAACTTTGCGCTGTATATGTCCGACGATTACAAATTTGGAGAACAGGAATACTGCAAAAGCGGTACGAATCTCACCAAATCATATTAACGTATTTTTATGCTAGATTAATTTAGCTTAATTTTCTTAAAGACCCTGATTTCTTGATTTTTTTTCCTCGGAAATCTCGCTTTATTGATTAAGACATCTATTGCAACATTTCATGATGTAATACTATGATGATCTTTTATCTCAGGGCAAAGATGAAGGAAGCACAAGGACTACAGAAACTTATAAGATGTACGGCTAAACTGTTCGATATGTTCTTTTTTTAATATTTTTCTTTGTTTAAAAGTTACATTCGTTTTTGCAGTTGTATGTACTTTTTAAAATATCTGCTTGATTTATGTCACGAAATTTCTCTAAAATTCACTTGATAAGCCATTTTTAAAGTAATTAAAGAAAACTTTTTATTTTAACATGTAAATTAGCAGTTTTATTTATTAGTTTGGAAAAAAAGAGAATATTTTAAAGCTTACTATTCTTAACACACAAAGTCAAAATATCAATAGGTTTATTTGTCAAAATGGACTTAAGAAACAATAAGTTCATTTTATTTATAACGTTAAAAGAACTATGCACTGGGTCTAACGTAAATTTGACGAATAATAATAAGTCGCTCAATAAAACCAAGTGATACAGTAAAAATCTTTCTTTTACATTATTCTTTTAAAAAAAGGCTACATCTATTATTTTCTGTTCATTTCCTATTTCTTTTTTATTTCATATCCTTCTTTTAAATTGAGGACTGGATTTTCGTTACTGGTCACGCAAAGAAATAATTCTATTCTACATAAAATGTTGTGCTACCATTGGTAGTTTTAAAAAGTTTCTGGACAGCAATAATTTAATTTTATAGAAGGAAATCTTTTTACAATCGACACAAAAGACACGAAATATGAATTATTTAGTTCTTTTTCATTCATTCTTGTTTTTACTTTTTATTACCAATGAGAGGAAATATCAATTAAAAAGGGATTTTAATTGAAAAATGCCGCGGAACAAGATTATCAATCAGTAAAGTTGTTAATTATCATCCAATAATGATATTCTAACAATGAACATTTGGAAGGTGATTGTTTCTGAACTCTTATTTCATTAGAAAGTTAAATGAATTTTTTTTTGTCCCGCCGGTGTTTCTAAGCCCGTGCAACGAGTAGTTTTTTAATGAATAAATACTACTCTAAGCCAACGAATAAGTATCTAAATTAGCAACGAATATTAGAGATAAAATGACACATTAATAGATATCTCATTCTTTAGATTTCTACATCCCGCTGTGAGATAATATTGAGACTCTGAAGAATTAAACCTGCAAAAGTCATCACTTTTTGATTCGAATTATCTTTTCTGGGGTCTGGAAGGTTCCATTCGCCAGTTCTTCATTAACTAGACTAAAGAAAGTTTTCATGAGATAAACGAGAGAGTTAATACTAGTTAAAACGAAAAAGGTCGACATTATACATTAAGGCGAGAAAACATTGACATTACATATAAGAAGGAGAAAGGGGTGACACTATACTCAATGACAAGAGATTGTATGTGTAGCTCTGTTAAGAATTAATGCACTATACATAAAGATGACAAAGAATTGACAATATATATCAAGGCGAAAGACTGTACTGTAACAGGTTCTCACACGTATTTCCCTTCTAATAAACTTTTGGGACTTTGCTATAGCGTTATTTGATATGAGAACCTTTGCATGTGAATGAACCGTGACTTGTATTAATTAGAATAGATATACTGATGTGTAGTAAATAAGACTGATGAGATATCATCCATAAATTGCGGAGAGTTTAGTATATTAGTAACAAAAGGAGAAAGAGAGAAATTGGAAGATTTGAACCATATGAGATTAGGCGTGTACTGAGAGAAAAGGAAAGATTATATGACACGACGTTTAGAGTGAAGTGATTGTCTGAGGACAGATATTTAGCCGAATCCAGCTTACAAATTTTAATACTGACTCGAATCCAGTTAGTCAGCTGCAAAATAAGTAAAATTTTGATATTAACTTCAGGCGCAGACGTGTGAAAGTTTCTACTCCACGTTCATAAGGGGCATAATGATGCTTGGGTATTCTTAAGAGAATGAGAAATTAAGTTGAAGATTTGAATTTCTGATTATTTGACTTTCATGATTGAAGTTAAAGTGAAATTTATGGAATAAATCCTGACTAACTAAGCCTGGACGTCCCAATATGTATAATTATGTTGAGTGCACATTGCCCATTAAGACGAAAAAGAGATGACTTTTTACGTAAAACGGGAGCTTTGAGTGTAATTATGCTGAAATTTGTCGCTACGTGTGAAGAAGATAATGTTATGTGTACTTATGTTAACAAATGGTATTTCATATGAAAGAGAGAAATAATTAACGTTTAACTCAAAGACAAGAAAAAATTGACGCTTTAAATAAAGACCAGTAAGAATTTACATTACACATATAGACAAGATTCTGAGTCAAAACTTTACGCAAAGACAAGAAACTACATATGTAATTATGCTAAAAAGACATGATCTATAAAAATGAAAAAGAGTTCACATTGCTCATATAGATGAAAACATTATATATGATTTTGTTAAGAGTTATCACTATACGCAAATATGCTAATTTTAAATGTAATTTTGTCAAAAGCTGTCCCCACACGTAGACATGATAGATCTACAACTTTACGCATAATTCTGTTAAAAGGTAACACTTCACAAGAAAACCAGAAAGAAACGACACTTCACATTAAAGAGAGAAATACCTGAAATTAGGAAAAAGTTCGCATTGTATACAAAGACCGGAAAGAATAGGCATTGCATTAAAATAAGAGAATGAGTTGAGGTTATTAAAGGTGTGGCTGAGACTGATGCTGCTACAAAAGAAGATCAACCGACAGTTGTTTAGCGTGAAGCCTTCTTTTTCAAATGCAGTGTCTCTCGCTTTTGTAAATAAATCCGTATAATCCGTATTGGAATTATTTTTTGTTTTGCCGGGAAAAAGATAAGTGAGCAACGAATAGTTGTGAAATTTATAATGTTAATTTAAAAAAGCCGCTACTGAAACTTATAATTTTTTGAAAGAAGAGTATGGCAATGAATGTTTATCACGTGTACGTTTTTTCAAGTGGTTTAAGCGTTTTCAAGATGGCCGAGAAGAGGTTGATTCAGCCAGGGTCACCCTTCCATGATAAAAACGGATGACATATCGAAAAAATCGGTGATCTGGTTCGATCTAACAGTCGGTTAAGTATTCGTGTGATTGCTGAGTCGAAAAATCCGTACAGCAAAATTTTCCAACAAGACAATGCGCCGGCTCATTCCCCATTGTCTGTGAAAATTTTCTAACCAAGTATTACATCCTAATGTTAAACCATTCGCCTTATTCGCTGGATCTTGAACCTTTCGACTTCTATCTGTTTCCTAAGGTGAAATCTGCATTAAAAGGAACAAGATTTTAGTCCGTTGAAGCTGTGAAAGAGAAACTGCCTGCGAGCTGTGAACGAACAGGGAGAAGACTTCCAGAACTGTTTCCAACACTGGAAGATTCGTATGGAGCATTGTAGAGATAGAGGTAGGGTGTACATTGAAGATGATAATAAACAAGTACGTATGACATCAAAATAAAATATTTTACAGTCCCAGTCCAGCTATTTAATAGTCACTCCTTGTAAATAAAGGAGGGAGACGGAATGAATAGTAAAACATGTTAAAAAATTGTTAAATATTGACTCTTTACATGAAGACGAAAATGAGTTTCTACAACGCTCATTTTCATTAGTACAATGAATACATCGCTCTCCCTACGCTTAACTACGTATAAAATAAAGCATTTTACCGTATTGATTCTACAAGCGCGAAGAAAAAAAGAAGTGAAGTGCTGGAATCATGAAAGTGTTATCTGACAAAAAAAATTGCAGATCCTGCCTAGAGAATAGTTGTCATTATCTACAGATTCGCGATCAAAGAATTATGCAGTTATGGACATCATTATTTCTCTATCTGAACGCACAAGATTATGAGACAATCTTTTATCTATCGATATAGGCCAAGATTGAAAAATTTTAGAGATATCTCTAATCTACTTTTGACTGTTTTTGAGAAGCACATTTTTTTGAAGCAAAAAGGATATAAATTTGTTTTCTTTACAAAAAAAAAAAAAAAAAAAAAAAAAAAACACGAGGTTTTTTTTTTATTATTATTTATTTTTCCCCTTCTTCTTTTTCTCGCTGTGTTCTGAAAAACGCTATTTGGGTGCATGAAAAATTAAATTATTTTTGAATATTTGCCAAACTTGCAAAAGATGGTTAAGAAAAAAAATCCCTTTTTTCCCCCCATGTCAATTGTAATTCTGATAAATTATATTTTTCATAAATGTATTATTTTTTTAACACTATTTCCAAAAGCCATGCACTGATTACATTTCTCGCACCCTATTTTCATTTTTTAAGCTTTCAGTGGATATTTGTAAGAAATGTATATTATTTTTACAAATTTTAAGCTCTTGCCGATACCAATTGTGAAATCCTTTATGTATAATCAGCATTATATAAATGACAACAACGAAAATTAACAGGCAATATAAATGAGAGATTAAATTAGTCTTGAATATTTTACAAACGGGCTAATTAAATCAGACTGAGCAAAATTTTTCAATAGGTTTATATGTTTTAATATAGTATAGGGGTATGTTCACTTTTTCCTGTCTCAAAAAAAAAAAAAAAAAAATGAAAGTAAAAATATAACCTTTCATGTATGCGACATCAAAATAGAAACTTATAACTTTTTTTTAAATGTTTTTAATAGTCAGAAAATATACAGTAAATCTAACATATATATATCGATAAAAATGAAAAAAAATTGTGACATCCCCGTCATATTATGTAAGCACTTTAAAAGCTCAGTTGTATTTCATTTATAATTAACTGTATTTACAAGCAGCAACTATTATTTTTCCACTTGACAGAATATATTGATAAGAGAGAATTATCATTGGTGAAATCGGAAGACAAGTATAGAAAAACAAATAAGGTAATAGGTATCGTGGATGATGATGCCTGAGTTTAGCCATGAATTCGAGTCTTAATTCTTCCACAATTTAATGCCGAAATAGGGGAATTGCTGGTCGTAAATTGAATCTGGCGTGCAAATTCTTAAGTGATTTGCAGTTAAAGTTAGGAAAAAATATCATCTCTCAAATTTCGCTTCCGTCTTATGGCTAAGGTCTCAAGTAATGACGTCAGTTGTCAGTCTCTTAACACGAACGTTAATACAAAAATAAATTATTAGCAGGTTCGTTATTCGAACTTAAAACTTTTTTGATGTTTCATTACCAAAATTAACTTGCCAATGCTACAGAATAAGCCTAGAAATGATTGAATGTGATATTTCTCGAATTTTTAGATGCTTTTGTTAAACACAAAAATTAGTTTTGTTTAATTGGAATAACTTCATATTAGAGTTACACAATGGACTATCGTTGACGATTTTTAATTACGAAAAACTATCCGGACAAATCCTTACCCACATACTTGATTACATCGATTCGTAGGTTAGTTTTGATTTGATTGTAGCCGCGTCGAGTTGTCATCGTCGATGATAAATGGATTCATCGTTAGCACCAGAAACCAAGCAACAATTAAAACAATGAATTGCTTCCGGTGAATCTTTCACAAAAAAAGGGCGAAGATGGTCTCATCGTCTGGAAAAGTTATGACGAAGAATGTTTGGGGTGCAAAAGGCATCATGAACACGAATGCTAGTAACTCAGACTCAGACAACTGTCTTGTGAGTCATGAGGCTTGCTAAAACTAACCATTTTCGATGCTACAAGCACCATCTCACCATCTAAGGACTTATTGAACAACACATGTACAGAATCAATGTATGGAAATAAAAAAGAGAGAAAACACAAACCTCAACACAAGTCGAGGTGACATACAAATTTGAAACTGGAAATAATAATAATAAAAAATGTTCGCAAAAAAAAAAAGGGTAGGCAATTAAAATAGGATTATTGAATTTTATTGGCGATATCCGCCGTTGTGTGAATATCTGATATTAATACAGAATAGGTAATAGGGTTATTTAATAAAGTAGAAAGAGAGAGCCAAGTTGATCTATCAATTTCATTAGGTTTGATCAAGTGAAATTCTTGAGTAAATGGACAATGAAACATGTAATAATCGGTGTCTCCGACTGAACTTCAAGGACAATTTGGGTTACTTTTTATTTTTATCTATGTAGATATGACAGAAACAGACCATTATAAGTTAAAATTTTAGTAACGACGAAGAAGAGATGTTAATTTTCAAAGTTAGGGATACGGAAGTAATCTTTGACCCTTACGCCGGAATTAGGTATTGTCCAGTAGCTTTTATAATCCTTAAGTAATTTTTCATGTAAAGATCTACTTGCAGCGTAACCATTAAGCTACCGCAGGGCCAATTATTTCGTTAATTAAGGCATCAAAAAAAGATTATTGGTTGATATTTTGAGCTCTTAATGGGAATTTGCTGAGCTGTCTGATTTATAAAGGTCAAAAGATTATGAGAAATGCTGATCAAGACGAAACTATCTCGAAGTTTGATTTTAAGTACCTGAAAAGAGGAAATTTTACTCAGAATTGTTTTTGATGACTATCGAATTCGTTTTATGTTCAAGATCTTTAAATGAAATTTAAGCTGAAACATTTAATGCGTAAAGCCTTTCATTTCCCCGTTTCTTTTTTTCATTCGGTTCCGCTATAATTTTTGAAGGTGCTGTAGATTTTCTTAAAATCTGAAACTGAAATTAAAGACCCATAGAAGTTGCAAGTTTTTTGGCATGATAAATAATTGACTAACAAGCACTTAAGAGTATGGCATTATGAATTCATATCTCAAAACATGCTTGTTTATTTTATAAGATGATGAACTTTTCTGAAAATGAAAGCTTAATTTCTGTACGTAATACATGTTTGTTTATTATTGTTTTTAATTTAAAATAGTATTTTATGCGTTTTGTTTTGTTTTAAAGCGTAATGTAAAACAAAAACAACATAAAATTCAGAAAAATTATCGACTGCTTTGGAGAAAAACTAGAAGAATATATCCTACAAAATTTATCCAATGAAATGAAGAAAAGCGGAATTAAAATCCATCATTTTTAATAAAATATTCCAAACAATTTTAAAGCCATCGCCCTTCAATTGGAATGATACAAATACAAAATGTCAACACGAATATATAATCAACAATTGCTTTTATTAAAATTAAATAGTGTTAAAAAGATAGGAAAAGCAAACAAAAAGTAAATTTTGAGACTCACGTAAAAAAAAAAAAAAAAACAACCATAAAGAAGGAAAACATTCACTCAGAAAACGTTTTGATTTGCCCTTTTTTTTAATGTTTTTAACTGACTATAAAAAAAAGCAAAAACTGTTTTTTACCATCTTTCGACTTCTAATTTTTTTTTATATATAGCTCCATCAAAATTAATGTTTTTAGCTATTGCATTTTCAATGAAAACAGTTGCCAAATTGTTAATTCTTAATTGGTCATCCCCTCCTCGGTTAGTTGTTGCCTGCAATATACAATTAACTGTAGCGAGTAGTTATCACATGTGGACATAGATGGCAACGAAAGAGCGGACCTATTGCATAAGAGAGGCACAAAATGGCATATGGAAGAGATTGCCATTCTATTGGATTCCCTTAAAAGATGCATACGCGAGAAAATCATGTTAAACTACAACATGGATCTGTCTAATAAATCTTGAGAAAATATTGCTGGAATGAATTCAGTCATATACCTCGTAAAGAGGCGGTGACCAATTTTAGATTAAAGACTAGACATGACTGCCTAACAGAACATCTAACGAGAATAGGCATATTGACCAATAGTTAAGTATCTGTAAAACAGATACTAAGAATAGAGAACGCTCACGGGCTCACTGTCCGGGCCTTGATCCCATATTACAACTTCGAGGTGATGTTTGCCTACTTTACTGGAGCGCCAGGGATCGCATGTCGTTAACATTTGAATGCTTCCCTTCTTGGTCTTTTTAGAGTTCTTATAGATGTTTTAATTTTTGAATTTATTCTTTTTAATAGTGATTTTATTGATGTTCTTATCTTTGAATTATTGCTTTTTAAAAATATGATTTTTTTTTGTCTGTTCTTTAAAATCTAAGTGTGTTTGTAATTAATTTTTGTTGTTTGTGCGAGTGTTCAAATGTTTATGGATTGTGTTCCTTTTGAAATTCTGGCGAAAACAAGCGCACGTCAAACCTGCTATTTTCTTAAATTTATTTGGTTTCAACTCTACCTTGGCTGTGGTAACCGAGTTGGCCGTGAAAGGAAGCTCGCAATCAGTGATGTTTCAGCCGAATCGCATGTCTTGATGCTCTTGAAAACCCTTTTCGTAGTGTAGCTGATGCTCGTAAATCTGTTCGGGCAAGTCCTTCTTTCTTGTGGTGTAGATCAGGGGAATAGGATTCTAGCTCAAATGTCGATCTCGGCATCTGACTATGATTCAATCTCACGAATTATACTGGCTGTAATTTGTGGATCTTGTGCCTGACAGCCAAAGTGAACGAATGTTATTATTTACGGTGCAAGAGGCAAACATTTGTTTAAACTATAGACTAAGCAAAAAAAGGAAGAAAAAAAATGGGAAAATTGGTTGAAGAGAAAAAGAAGGTTGAATATAAAAAAGTGTATCCCGGCGGCATGCCACCCGTGTTTACCTAAAACAGTAAAAACCTTGGAGGGGGGGGGGGGAGATCCCTAGGGTACCTCGAGTTTATGATTCCCGTGCTTACCTGGAGAAGACAAATTCCTTAGGGGATAGACTGCTTGAAAGCTTTCAATAAACTAAAACCATTTGACACAAAACCACTGTTTTGACATTTACATAAAACTAAAGACCTTTTGCTAGACAAAAAAAAAGTTTTCGTCAATAATACACGAAATCTAACTTATGCTTATCGAAAAATATTTCTCCATATAAGACAAAGGAAGTATAATAGTGCATTAGAATTATTTTTATCAGAAAATGAGAAAATGAAGTTTGATTTATTCATTAAAATGCATTAGAACGAAAAAGATATACCAATAAGATGTATTCAAATCAAATTTAATTGCATGCATGAACTGATACGAATTACATGTTCATTAACATAAGCGATTTGGAATTATACTGAAAGGAAATTAAATCAGCATGGGAGAAGAAATTAATCTTTACTATCTGCATTTTGATTAAAAATTAGGAGGTACTTTTAAAACTGATTAAGCAGCTTTTATCTCAAAAGAGAAATCCTAAAGTAGTCTGAAGTTAATATTTAAATGTTTTTTTTTTCTCCCTTTAAATAATGCTATGCTCAAAAGAGATTTTCAAAATCGCATTTGTCTCTTAACGAGAAATTAAAATCTTGGAGTTCTTAAACTAATTCTCAGAAAATATGTGAACTTAAAGATATAAGTGAAAAAAATAATTAAATATTGACCAGTTCCCTATCACAAATTACAGTAAATCCTCCTATTAAAAATATTATTAAAGAAAGAAAAGTTAACCAAACTTACTAATAAAATTTATAATTATTCTAATTTTTTTAAAAAATATTATACATATATCAAGAAAAGTATTTAATTAAATATTTGTGCTCATTTGATTGTTTTCTTTACCTCAATGAAATACTTTGACAAACAAACACAGACTAAAACTAACCAAACAATTTTTAAAAATAGATCTACATTTTTCTACCTGTTTTTTAAATAAGGCTGTGGTAGTCCAGTGGTAAAGGTCACGAACTTTAGGGCCAGTGATGCTCGAATCGAGTCACGCACTCGAGCCCTCCTGTACAAATACATTGTATGGAATAAAGAAGCTTTGGTATAAAGTATGCTTTGGCGTTAGGAGAATAAAGTGCTTGTTCTGGCTTTATTCCTGTCTCTTGACAATCGCTCAGATTTATGAAATCTATTGCCAGTAGTTTTGATTGACTGATTGTTAATTAACGTCGCATTTAGAAACAACACGAAGGCTATTCGCACCGAATCTCGTAATTTTGAGCATCAGTCAAGTGATGTCTACCATACCTGAGCTGGGGCCTCCCTATCCAAACTTCCACTCCAAGCCAAAGGGTGGATTTGGAGTCTCAACATATTTTAAGTGTATCAGCCCCTCTACATGACGAGTCTGAAGTGGCATCCTGCGTAACATCTAGCTATATATGCCTCTACGCCATCTGTTGGTGACGTTGGTATTTCCCACATTATGTGTCATTTATTTATGAAAATATGGAATTTTGAAATCGGAAGATGCATTTTGAATTACCCTGTATATACCAAGCAAAATCGAAGGCTAAATCATTGGAGTACGAGCATAGTATTAAAACATAAAAGTATGAATCTGGACTATAAGGATACAGGAAAATATTGAAGTTATAATCCTTTTTATTACCGAATTAAATTCTTATAATCTTTCACAGTATGAAAATTTTCAAAACAGCCTCCTATATATTGCGAAAATTTAATTTCTCAAGACAAGTTGAGCAATATTTTGATGTTTGTTTGATTCCTCGATTGATTGTCTATTGAAACATGCTCGACAATCTTTTTTTTTTTTTTAATTTTGATTTCCATAATGCAAAATGTTCCCGACAAGTCGCCTCTTCTTTTTAAACGTACTCTGCTGACCTTGAGACTAGTCTTCATTTCTACTTTCCTCTCCATTGTATAAACAATCAAAGTACAAATATGTTTAAGGATGTTTTATGTTTTATTTATATACTTTTCTGTATGCAGAATATAAGCATTTATTGCACCAACCCCAACTGTCAGATGACATTTATAACTGGTACCATAAGCTTACGCATGATCATATTTTAAATTACAAATATGCTTTATTTTTCAATATACGAGTATATAAGAGATAACAGACGCGCATCTATAGCAAAAACCTTTTAATTTCTGTAGAATCAATATACATGTCTTCGCACCGAAGCCTTTCCGAATATAAGGGGGGGGGGTTAATATCAACTCCATTAGAGAGTCAAAACCCAATAAAGCGTCTTCTAAAAGAATTTACTTATAGAATTCAGAAATTAAGAAGTCTTTTCTTTAGAATCCGATGTAAAAAATTCTAATCTTTCTAAAAACGTTTTTAATTAATACCGAAATGATTTTCCTCGATATTTGGATAGACATTTGTAGGGGTAATGAGACACGTAAGCATATACCACACTTCAATTGACTCAGAGCAGGAGTTTTCAAATGATTCAGGACAATTTAATATTTTTTTAAAAAAAATTATTTGTGAAATGAGTTATTACTGTAAATGAGCACATAACTCGTTCAATAATAGCAAAAATGAAGTTACCTCAAATATTTTTACAAATTAATAGCTAATTCATAGCTGAAAGGAGTCCATTTTGTATCATAAAATTATGCTAGAGTTGGAACGACGAGTAACATCGTAGACATCAATACAAACAAGATCCTAGCATCCAGAAAATACTGGTCTTCTAATCCAGAGTGAACTCAGCTGGTCTGGGCCGTTGATGGAGAGCTGGTAATTCGGACAGGTCCTGGAGTCGAAGAGGATATTAGACTGATCAACAAGACAGCATTCGGATAGGCAAGGCAAGAACTCATTTTCTTCTTCTGCTATATTCTTCCGATAGCTGCACGGGATTTAAATTTTAATATACCAGGTGCGCACGCAGAATACTTCAATTTGCATGTAGAAATTGTTTGTTTCAACGTGCGTGCCGTCGCATGACAAGGTGTGAGTGGATCTTGCTACCTCATGACATAGCGAGAAGGCGGCAAGCGGTTTAAGGAAAGCCGCTCCGCACTGGAACGTGTTTGTATTAAATCTGAGAATAAAATTACAGAATTTCTTTCTCGTCGTCTTGTTCGTTCGTTGAACGTGTCCGACTAATTATTTTTGCCCAGCTCAAAGACCTGCTTAACAGAACCAATATGGCTCGTGATCTTAAACCACGATCTGATGATGAGGTTGAAACCTTGTTAGCTCCCCGTTCATCCTGCCCCAGGTCAAAGTGAGGACTTCAAACCTCGAAATGCTTAACGTGTGTCAGTCCCATTACATGATGGTTTTCGGAAATGTTTACCCAAACTCGCAATATATCGGTTTTGAATCCGTTGCTCTGCTATCGAGGTTCCTCAAACCCTTGTTTAGTCCTTCTTCGAGAGTGGTTTAAACAGTACCTGTTTTTGATATCAGTAATCGGTATTACCATTTTGTGCTGACATCTGTTAAATAGAGTCAAAGAAATATTGACTCTGATTAAGAAGTTAATTAGGAATGGTGCCGTGTTCAATTTATTGATGCTATTTTGCGTCGAGTTGACATCATCGATGAGACCTTTGTCACGACCTTCATTATTATACTCGGGAAACTAAACAAAAAGCAAAACAATGAATTTCTTCCAATGAATCGGTACCAAAGAAGACGAAGACGGCCGAAAAAGTTATGGCGATGATTTATTTGGGATGCGAACGGCGCCATACTTATGGATTTCTGAGAAAGAGGAAAACGATCAATGGACTATACTTCCGTGAGTTAACCCATTCCCATTTCTAACACAGATACTTTTTGATTTTTCCTCACATATCCTTAAAAATAATTCTATATTCGTCTTTTATTTTTTGGTGTGGGGGGGGAGAGTATTATAAGCAATGGCGGATACGGAAAAAAATTGACAGAAGGGAAAGGGGAGGGGCACAAAATCAACATGAGGAGTATAATATTATTATTATTATTATTTTTTTATAAAAAGAGGTCATAAGATTTAGTTGTGCTTGCGTATTCCGCTTATTATTCATGCTTAGTCCTTAATCTATTAAAATAAATTAAATGTTAGCGCAGGTACCTAATTCAAATAGGGAAATAAAAACTTACAGTTCTATGGATAACTCGGTCTTGTTCTTGGACTCACCAAATTAATTTGAGGGAAAAAAACTTTTAAATTTGGTTGTGATTTTCTGTTCACACATTTTTTTTTTGTCTGAACGTGAAATTATGATGGCGGGGGGAGGAGAGGGGGCCTCCGTGCCCAACCCGCGAATCGGCGAATGATTGTGAGACTTTTTCCGAGCAGGATGTCGTCATGAAAACGCTTATATAATAGTACGAACGCTTCTCCACAAATTACATACAAAATAAACACGAGTTAACTCATGGAAAGTATGAAACAATTTAGAGCAATGGTACTTTTTTGGACTTCTGTTTCCTCATTTTGCTTGTTCCGTTACTGTTATAGTCCTGATTCCAACGCACCTCACGCGCGTGATGTGGAAGTAAATAGAGTGATTCAACTTCATTTGGATCGTCCATATCACACTTGCTCGTGACTTAACAGACCGCGCATTGTTATAAAGCAACTCTGTTTCAAATCTCATCTGAACTAGCCTTCCCTTTCTTATAGACCCTCAAGGAGCTTCATGCCAAAACTATAGTTCATCTATTTGTTTCTGATTTTTTTTTAAAAAAAATCCGATTATATTATTTTTACTTATTATTTACATTCCAGAGAAAAATTGTTCCAGAAACAAATTTTTTAGCATACCCAATAATTCCCAAGTCAATATTTTAGTTCTTACAAATCAATATGAGAGCAGCAACTAAAAGAAAAATCCGTAGTTGAGCGAAAGTTACGATGCCCAGAAGCGAAAAAACAAAACATCTAAGTTAGTCACAAAGATGAGAAGTGCTCTATTTTTTCCTCTGAAATGTTCCGTCTAATAGCAACATCGTGTCGAAGTACATTGGGAAATGCTTCGATAAACTCGTCATAAGAATATGTGTATGAGTATTTTACGAGTATAGTTTTATGATGTTGCAAGAAGGGGGAAAAGCTGACATAAGGTAATTTGAGAAGTGTTGCTCATGTAAGTTGTTTCAGTAGTATTTTAGTAATCCTGCACAATAAACATAAAAGTAAAATATCTCCAAAGGTCGTAAAGGTTACCGTTAGAATTTTTTTAAATGACCGTTTAGGAAAATAGGTTGACAGTAACGATAACCTTTTAAATGTGCACCAAAGAAAAAAGGTAAATGTAAAAAAAATTAATAATTTATTATTATCGCAATCAAAAATACTTTATATTATTAAAACATATATAAAAGTACATCGTTTGAAAACATATGTAAATTAACGTTTAATTAGAATAATCGATTTTTTTTGGATAAATTTCAATTAAAAAAAATTTTAACGGCAAAATGTGTTTTTTTTTTTTTTTTTTTTTTTTTTTTTTGTTGTTATCTCAAATAAAAAAAATCGTTCGGAAATTATTTCGATTGTCTATGCTTTCAGAATTATTTTTCTTCCAATTGGTGGTATGTGTTTATTAGATACGTAGCATTATATTTTCATTCAGTTTATATAACAAATAATTTAATTCCAAAGTAAAAGAAACAGAAAAGACTAAAAAAAATGAGCAGCCTTAATTTTACTTGAACCCGTCCACACAATACCATTTCTACAAAAGTAATTTGAACTTCATAGAAGAAAATATGTTAATACTTTTCTCGCTAAACTTTACTTTAGCGGGGGAAAAGAAATCAATAAAATTTATTTTCTGCTACAGAAATACATAACTACTCCCCGAAAGCACATTTAACGGTTTCGAATCATTTGGCAAATTTAAATAGTGTCAAGAATCAATAAAATACAACTTATATATCTACCAGAAGGGGAAAAAATAAGATATTCATTTTAAGCAAACATTTCTGAAAAGTAAGCGATCAAGACGCCAAACGATAAATTATTCAACTCAATTTCGAAATTAATATTTTCAAAGCAGTGACGCCCTAAATATACATTTCAACAGCTTTTAAGAGAAACTCATAAAATCGACTTAATGATCACCTGCTCATTAAAAGTAAGGTTATTAAAAAAAAAAAGTAAAGAAAGAATAGTTATTTTCGTCTTCTGGGTACCACATAAGTTCGTGCTGCTCGACGTACTTCTGTTCCTTGAGCTGTAGAAATCGAATTCCCTGCCGTTGCCAGTTCGGAAGAAGAAATAAAAAAAAAAAAAAGAAAAGAAAAGGGGAAAAATTCCTAATCCGGTTTCCGTGAATTGAGTTTACGATGAATGAGTAAAGATCTGGAATCAGCGAAAAAGAGTTGAACTACTCATGTAGAAGTAAAAGTGTAATTGTTTCCAAGGGAGTGGCTTTTATTTTTAGGAAATGATATTTTCCGGTTTTTTTTTTTTTTTTTTTTTTTTCCTTTGCTCTCTTTTCTGTTTTTTTTTTTCCTCTCCGTACTGTATTTTCGGCGGGGGGGGGGAAGAAATTGAAAATATATATACACACAGAGAAATGTAAATTTCCATCATTACACGCTTAAAATATTTTCTGTCTTAGTTTATTACATCAGAACTCTGACGTTAACAATTGGGGGTTAAGTTAAGCTGATTTCCTGAAACTTAGAACTTGTTACAGGTATGAAGTAAAAGTAAGAATATGGATGTAAATGTTCTGTAAAAGGACATTTATGGAACAAAAATGCATAATAGTTTTTCGTTGACTTATATTTATATTGAATGACTTGGAAGTCTTTATACTGAACATGAATGAAAGATTAAAATCTAGAAAACGAAAGAAAAAACATACTTTAGAATTATCATTTAATTGACTTCATTTTAGTGAACTGTGCTGCTTTTAGTTTCAGAACATACACACTTGGTACTTCGTTGCAGCCGCGATACCCGAATGGCCATAGTCGAGAAATCATGGCCTGCATTATTTCCATCAAGTCTTGATGACGCAGAAGACCTGTCCCATGCGTCAAATCTAAAAAAGTCCCAAGTCCTCGTGTAGGTTGATGTGGAAATTAGAAGAGGGGTAACAGCTCAAGTGTTGTTCTCGTCACTTCACCAAGGTTCAAAATAACAATGTCCGTCACCAATAACATTCATGATATTTCTCAGTGCAGCATGAATATTTTAAGTAGTTTGTACTTTATTTACTGAACGTTTTGTGCCTGCTTATTTCCGTTCGACGCACAATATTCGCTAACCACAACCTATACGCCTTTTAATTCTGAGCCACGGTCAGATGACGAAGTCGACACCTGATATGTGCACACCATTATCTATATAGCCATGTCATCTCGACATGAGGAATTTTGACCTCAACATATTTAAGTACATCTGTCCTCTACACGAAGGGTCTTTAATGGCATAAGGACTCGAATACGTGACTTGACCAACCGCAAGCACAATGCCATGATCACTCGGTTACCACATTCATTGCCTTTTTTGTTAAAATATTATTAATTCTGATGTGTGCTTAGACTTTAAATCACGCACTAGAAGCAACACCGAGGGCTATTGGCAACTGATCTCATAATTTTGAACTTTGGTCAAGTGATGAAGACGACATCTGAGCTATAACCTCCCTCTCCTAACCTTTACACCACACTTACAGAAGGACTTTGAGCTTCGACAGATTTAACGTGCATCAGCTCCGATTACACTGCGAATCTTTAGTGGCATCAAGGCTCGAACCCCCGACTCCACAAAAACGCCAGCCGCAAGTTCGCAACCATGACTACTAGGCACCATGGTTACAAATAATTTTTAGAAATGCCATTCATTACTGTATGCCCATATGAAATAGCATTCGAATGATAGTAAAGAAATTTTCTTTATTTCATATACACGAAGAGGACAAAAGGGTCAAGATAGAACATTAAAAAAATATAACCCAATTTTTAAAATTGATGTTTAAGAAAACCCTAAGAATACAGAAAACAAACTGTAGTTTAAGTTAAATTTTTTTGAAAAAAAAAATTTTCTTCCTTTATTTGAATCACAGGAACAAATATATTCTTGAAGATCCAAAACTAGAGATTTGCATGGAATTCTTTTCCTGGTGATTTAAAGCACAGGAGCAAGACTCACATTCTTTACGAAGCACAATTTTCGGAGATGAAACAATTTTTTTTATGTCACATTCTTGGTGAAATCCATTGGCGTCTTAGTACAAAGTGCTATTTGGTTGGCATTATGGAATTTGGGTTTTCCGCTTCGGTCATCCTGCCGGCTCCTCGCATCCTTAACAATGTTATATTTGATGCTAACAAGCGGCAAAGAAAGGCAGTTGTTAAGAGTAATGAATATTTCGTTTTATTTAATCATTCTGGAACTTTGATACCATTATATTCCCACGTCATGATGGAAGATAGCGCTCGTCGTTGTGTGGCTCACACAATAAGTATGAATAGAGAAAAACACGTTATATCGGGCAGACTGCTTTAATACTAGGGACGGAAAAGGGGGTTTCCCGAAATAATTTGTTTAGGGGCCCAGGAGGTACTTTAACACACTCAAAAACAAAGAGGGAATTAGTATTTTTGAAATGGGAAGAAAATATTTGGCTTTAAGAACGATCATAAATTGATTTATCATCACATTCTCATATACCAGGCAATCAAAGGATACATTTTGCGTACATCTCATAATGTGAAGAACGAACAAACAAATTAAAAAAAAGTTCTATGCAAAGTTTTGTAAATAATAGATTTAGCCTCCCAAGCCGTGCTTTTTTTTAAATAGTTGTTATCAAATTACTCAATGAAATATAAGAATCTAAGAAAACGGTGAAATATCGATAAATGGATAATAGTAAACTTTTCCGACGTTAAAATTAAAGGAAACGATAAATTATTAAATTCAATATTATATCAGCAACATATAATTAAAGTTGAAGCAAACGATGAAAATTGAAAAGTGATCCACCTAAAACAATAGCCCCTTAGGTGGCTAATATAGTAGATCAATATTAAAATCGTTTAACCCCATAACATTCCAAGAAGGAAGCCAAACTAAGAAGTCGTAGTTTGAAATTTTTGAGGCAAAAAGAAAAAGGCTGCCTCATAGCTTAAAATTCTGAATACCGTTAATTATTTTCAGTCATATCTTGATTCCAGTTTACATATGATTTTATGTAATACATATAATCGATAAGAACATAAAATACTTAATTTTTATATTTGTTTCACTTCAATCCAGTAAAAAAATGTGGGGGAATTTATTACGACATATTTTTGAAAACTAAGTTCATTAGTGGTGAAAGCAGGAATCAGACATATATTGCATATATTTATTTCAATCCAATGAGAAATTCAGGAGAAATTTATTATGACGTATTTTTGAAAATGAAGTTCGTTACTGGTGAAAGGAGACATCAAAAATAAACGTAAAAACACCTAAAACGTTCCAAAAGTAACGTTTGTGTGTGTGTGTGTGAGAGAGAGAGAGAGAGAGAGAGAGAGAGAGAGAAGAAGAAGAAGAAGAAGAAGAAGCTACAGATACGTACATTTTGATAAATGACAACCATTAAAATTGCAAATATAATTTTTTAAAGTTTTTTCATGTCTCCCGCTATGGTCAAGTGTTCTGAACATTTTATACCTTTATACCTAATTCACACAATCAAAAATGCTTAAGTAAATAAATGAAATTGATTTAACGTTTGTTTGTGATTTATTACGATTAATTTTATAGTTTTAGTTAGTGTTTCTCCACTTTTATGCTCTGATGGTAGTGACGTCGGGATTGGAAAAACTACATTCATTTCTCCAAGTGATTTTTAGAAAATGGCAGCCGAGTAGTCATAGTCGCAAGATCGTGAACGGTGATTTCTTAGTCATGTTTTCAAGGCCTGTTTCCAATGAAGATCCGCACATTAAATTTGTGCATATTCATTGTCCTCAGCTTGGCGTGGTGTGGAAGTTAGAAGGTGGAGCTGCTAACTCGGATGTCATCCTCGTCACTTGACCGAGGTTCAAAATTACGAGGTCTGTCGCCAATAGCCCTCGTATTGCTTCTAGTGCGACGCTAATAAAACCAAACCAAACCTACGACTAATCTTAAGTTATTTACTTAAGTCAGGGCCATGGCATCCGTAAGGCTGATTAGGTTGTATCCGAGAAGCTTCAATAAGTGCAAGTCAATATCTTTTACTTGTTATTATCTTACGAAGATTGTTTGCTAAGAACTGGAGCTGAAATAGCTGCAAACCTAGAAGCCCGCAACGGTGGTTGATCACTAAAGAAGAGAAAAATGTACTGAAATAATTCGAAATGCTAAAATTCTGCGAAACATTCCCAATTATATTTACGGCTCTCTAATTTATTAAATATTTGCACCATTCTTGAAATTTTTATTTTAAAAAAAGGTTTCAAAACTTTTTAATATATTCATAATTCTCTTTAGTGTCTGAAAAAGATGCGAAGAATAAAAACTGGGAATAAAAACATAAACTAAAAAGATATAAATAAGCATTATAAACAAGTATTTATAATTGAATTTTCTATTTCATGCATGAACAATAAAGCTCAAAAAGAAACAGTGAGTTCTCTTTATCTGCACTGGCATTCTGATTTGTAAACGAAACTGAAGCTTATTTAAATGTAGTTATGGATTTGTGATGAACGTATTCTTATCTTTTAGTCGAAGATTACGTTTATCTCTAAGGGGAAGTCATCTAAAAATATTAAAACACTGTTAGGCAGTGTTTCACAAACACGATTGAATATGTTTATCAGAATACTGTGACAATCACAGTTTCGAATGTAATTAGAATCGCTTGTCAAATTAAGCGTTAAAACTGTTTTTGTATCTTTGATATTCTCTTTAAGAACTGTAAATTACCGTAAAGAAGAAACTGTATTAGAACCATGGCTTTACGCAAATCCAATAGAAATTACGATCTGCTGGCAGTTTCTCCGAAATCGAGAAAAGAACTTTTGATAAAATTCAAAAGGCTTGATAAAGTGAGTAAAAATGACTTTTATCTTGAAATTTTGAATTCAGTTAAACAACTTTTATGTGATGATAAATTTGACTCTTTAAAAAATTTGAATTTATTGTTGAACAATATTATTATCAATAAAGGTAACAATAATTTACAAAATTATAATGAGAGAGGTCTTGTAAAGAATTTCAATCTCGTAGCTCTAGCTTGTCAAAATAAAGCCGTGAATGTTTTGAAGTACCTGTTTTCTAAGAAAGGCAAAACTCTTTATAATTTATCCATTAATATTTCTGAAAATGACTATTTACTAACCGATAAGGATGAATTTCAACACAATGCGTTTTACTATGCTATTCGTTCAAACATGGTTGATCTCCTTCGCCTTCTTGTTGATAATTTTTCAAAGGGTAAAAATCTGGAACAGTTAGATGACTTTCTTTCAAAATCGTATAAAGAACTGAAGCTAAGGAGAGTGTCTTTGACAGATGAAATGGAACTATTTGTTCAAAGTAAAATATTAGATATTCGCTTCTTTTATGAAAATTCAAATAAAAATAAAAGTAGTGGACATTCGTGGCACCACGTCCAGAAACGAATTGAAATGGTTGTCAACGATATTAGATTCCTTAAAAGCAATTACTGGGACATAGAGCTTGACGAGAAATTTTTACTGAAAGCTGAATTTATTGCAAAAAACATTCACGTTCTGAAATCCCTATTAAAGTCAACTTACAACAAACTTCCGTGGGAAGAAATAGAGTTCTGTTTAGTTATTTTCATTCATTGCTTCAAGAGTCGTTTTGAAGTTAATCTAGTGTATAACATTGTGTTAAATAAGAAAAAAATACTGTCACATCTAGAAATATTTTCTATTGCTCTTGGCAGTGAACAGATAAATATGCAAAGTTACGACTTCAATCGGTTGGCAAAACCTTTAGGACGTGGTAAGTCGTCGAGAGATAAAGTAGTAGAAGAAATCATTAAGAATAATTCCTCATTTCAAGATCTGTATACTGACTATGAAACGGTAAGAAATTTTTACAGTTTAGAAACAATAAAAAAATGTACAGATTTAGGTGTGTCCGTCGATGCCACTCAAAAGGAAGGCCAATTAGCAATTATAAGGACTCTGCAAGTTTTGGGTGAGCATTTAAAAAATACGTTAGAATCTCCCAAGTTATCAGATGATACAGCAAATATATTGCTTTCTTTTTTACCATTTAACACAAGAGAAATTATTACAAATTTACGAGATTCTTTATCACATGAGACGGAAGATGACACTCATTTTACTCTAACTATTATCGAAAAGAAACCCCATATCTTTTTTGAAAATTTACAAACCGATATTTCAAAACTTTGTGTTAAAATAAATGATGCTATCTATAGAATCAAGTTAAATGTGATTAACGAAATATTGATAGAAATTCAATTATGTAAACATCCCAATGAGGTCAAATATATTTTTGAATCATTTCCTTTCTCATATGATTTATTTTCATCGGAATTACAGAAAATGATGTCGGATAATATGATCAAAGGAAATATTGATCAATTAGAGGAATTACTATCATGTCTGAGCAATTCGATTAATAACAAAACTACGCATGAAGAAATATTATTTAATAAAATTAACTGCTTGATTCGGAAAGAAAAAGAAAATTTACATAGTGCTGAGAAAGCTTATGTCATGAATATGGGTCGGCTTTATGATATTTTTCATTCGAGTCAAATAAGTAACGCTGAAGAAATTACAGCTATTCATTCATTGGCCACGTCTTTTAACAAACCCATTACACCCAATCAACTATTTTCAAGAGGGATAAAAAGCCTTTTGAAGGAAGTGGCAGATAGTGTTCAATCAAGGATATCATCCAAAATGAGTGATCAGTTGTATTATAATACTCAAATTTTTTTTTATTTCGTAGCATTCCATCTGGAGGATTTAAAATGGATTAAAGAGTTGAAGGGTACGTCTAACCGGGGGAAAAGGAAGAAAGTAAAAAATGCAACCAATTTGTTACCTTCTAAAATTTCCCTTTTGAAAGAAATATTAATTAATAATAATTTAGAAGGAGATTCTCTAGTTACAAAAATAACATTCTTCGAAAGCAATGCAGAATTGCAAGCTGTCATAGAGATGCTAGTTTTAGATGTTTTATCTCTTTTAGAAGATTCATGTAGTCACAATAACTTCTTTTTAGATAGTGAATATCTCTTGCAAATTGGGAGAAATTTGCGCAATCATTTGGCGCATAATAATGTTTTGAATAACACTCTTTTAGAGAAGGGATCCATGCAGCTTTTATTAAATGCTGTAAAAATAGTAACTGAAACTTTGCCAAAAGATGTCTGGAAAATTGATAAAACTATACTTTGCGATTCTTCTAAATTAGAAAAAGTGCATGCAGACGATATATCAATTATAAATAATCAAAAGAAGCTTTTTATTGCTCTGGAGGAAGGCGATATGAAAACAATACACGATTGTTTAAACAAAGGTGCAGATATTTATGGTAAGGACCTTCACGATAGCACTTGTTTACACTTTTCTGCCAAAGCACCAAGCATTGATGCTATAAAATATGTTCTTCAACAAGGTTTAGATATGAATTCAAAGGATTTTAGTCATCAGACTGCTTTACATGTAGCTGCTAAATTTAACAGAATAAATATAGTAAAGTATTTAGTTGAAATAAAACGCATGCTTGTTGATGACTGTGATATGGTAGGTGAAACACCATTACATGCAGCAATTAAGAATGACAGTAAGAAAACAACTAAATTCCTATTGAAGTATAAAACTGATTCCGCTACTGAAGGTGCTTTGGGATATTCTCTATTGCATAGCTCAATTTCAAGAGGTAACACTAAAGTAGCAGAGATTCTTTTGGAAAGAGAAATAAATATTGATAATAATCTATCACCAGACGGTTATACAGCACTGCACATAGCTGCCGAAAGGGGGCAAGTTGACTCAGTTAATTTGCTTATAATGAAAAAGGCGGATATTGAATCCAAAAACGTTTTTGATATGACGCCTTTGCATTTAGCGGTTGATAGTGGGCACCTAGAAGTAATAAAAACTCTAATTTTGAAAGGTGCTAAAGTTAATTCTAGAGATATAACAGATAAAACACCGTTACATAACGCTGCACTAAATGGTTATAAAGAAATTGTTAAGCTTCTGTTGGATCATCAAGCTGAAATAAATGCATCGGATTTGTTCCATTTTACGCCTTTAAGTAATGCCGCTCTTCAAGGACACTTAACAGTTACGGAGATATTATTACAAAATAATGGTCTTATTAATATAGACAATGATTTTAAAACGAACCCACTACATTTAGCTGCTAGAAATGGTCATTACAAACTTGTCAAACTGTTATTAAGTCATGGAGCGTCGATTGATCGCAAAGATGAA
Source organism: Nephila pilipes (assembly GCA_019974015.1). Lineage (NCBI taxonomy): Eukaryota > Metazoa > Arthropoda > Arachnida > Araneae > Nephilidae > Nephila > Nephila pilipes. The sequence continues at coordinate 236,151 of BMAW01078484.1, read as the reverse complement.
AATATGAGGACAGCGCTTCATTGTTGCAGCAATGAAGGTCATTTTGAAATTGTGAAGATATTGGTCAAAAGAGGCGCAGACATTGAAGCTAAGGATTTTCAGGGCCGTACACCATTGCATATGGTTGTTAATAAAGGATTCTATGAGATCTCCAAGTTTTTTACTTCTAAAGGAGCAGATATTTATTCAAAAGATGCATCAGGTTCAACGGCATTATCAGAGTCAATTATCCATGGCCATGATGAAATCACAAAATTATTGTTGTTAAATGAAGGAGATGTCAGAAATGAAGACGACATTAAAATAACGTCAATCCTCAAATCTTTTTTGAAAGACTATACGGTTATCGTTAACTCCTTTATAAAAAAAGCAAACATTGATATCGAAGATTATGGTTACACTGGATTGCATTTAAGCGCATTTTTGGGAAATTTAGAATTGCTGAAATATTGCTTTGAAAATGATACTACATGTAGTATCGATGCTAGAGATAGCTCTGGTTCAACAGCTCTCCACATGGCTGTGCTAGGTAATCATCAAGAAATAGTTAGTTTTCTTATTGATAATGGAGCAGAAATTAATATTAAGGATGCTAACGGAGATACACCATTATTGTTAGCTGCTAAGAACAACTGTATAAATATAACAAGACTTTTAATAAAAAAAGAAGAATGTATCTCTGGTGACCGAATCGAATCTTTGAATTCAGCAGTCTTTGCAGGTCATCATGATATTGTAAAAATTTTGCTTAAGCAATGTAAATTTGATACTCACGCACTTCAAGAAGAATACGGTTTGCTTCACAAATCAGTGAAAATAGGTCACATGATTGTGACAAAAGTTTTGTTAGAAAATGGATTTAAGATCGATGCTTGCTGGAAGGAAAAACACAGCACGCCTCTACATTTAGCAGTGATGCATGACCATTTTGAAATTTCTAAAATTTTGCTATCAAAAGGAGCTGATCCAAACATTCAGAACGAATATGGCTTTACACCACTTCACATTGCGGCCATGAGGGGAAATACAAATCTTGTTGAAATTTTATTAGAGAAAAAAGCTGACGTTTTTATTACGGATTCTCAAAACAGATATGTCATAGAAATAGCCATTTTGTCTATTCAACTAGATGTAGTCAAACTATTGGTGCAAACGGAAAATATTGATGTAAACCTTAGAAGGAAGCATGATTTCACGTTGCTGCATTTTTCTGCTCTTACTGGATCAAAAGAAATCACAGAATATTTAGTTGAAAAGAGAGCTAATATTGATGCAAAAGACGTGTATGGTTCCAAACCTATTCATATAGCGATCAGAAAAGGTTTTACAAACATTGTAGAATATTTTCTCAGCTGCAATATGAAAATTGATGATTTAGATGGGAACGGCTTAACATTGTTGCACATCGCTGCTGACAGTGGGGAAGCAAATATTTCTGAGCTGCTAATTAAAAGAAAAGCTAATATCAATGCTTTTAATTTAAACAACGAGACTCCTATTCATTTAGCTGCTGCGAACGGTCACAAAAAAGTTATTGATATTTTACTTCACAACGGCGCATTTTATAATATAAGGAACAAGATGGAACAAACACCTTTACATAAAACAAAAGACGAATCCATCGCTTCCGTCCTGAGGGCAGTCGAAAACCTATTTATTTCTGTAAAAAACAATGACTTCATGGATGTTGAAACTCAGTTGAAAACAAATATTTCGGAATTTTGTTTCATAAATGCCAATTGTATGATAAATTATACTCTTCTTCATTATGCTTCTCAAAATGGTTATGAAAAAATAGTTGAAACTCTGTTGAAACACAAAGCGAATCCAAATGTTCGTAACAAAAAAAAATTTACTCCATTACATTTTGCCGCAGAGTATTCACATTTTGCAATAGTCAAAGAATTGTTGGCGAATGGAGCTATATATGACGCAAATTCAAACACTCATAAAACTCCTTTTAAATTGGCTACTGATAAAAATGTGATAAATTTATTAGATTTCTTAAGCAACGTGTTCACAAAAATACGAAATAATGACTCTTCGGTTCTTCTGGATTTGAGCAGCATCAAGGAAGATATTAGTATAGTGAAGGCAGTAATGAAAGCAAACAATCTGGAAGGAAACACATTATTAGAAGTTGCTCTTTTATGTAATTTTGAAAAAACTGAGGAATTAAAGCAGCTTTTTCAAGCCGATGAAATACATTTGTTTGAATTATGTGACACTTTTGTCTCTACTGGGAAATTATTGGAAGCGTCCTGTGAATATAAGAAAATTCTAGATAAGCGAATAGAAATATTTGGCTCGGATAATCCAAGCGTTTTAGATGTTCAAGAAATATTAGTAAATGTCTTAAATACAATAGGAAATTACGACGAATCACTTTCATTATCAGAAGAAGTTTATCAAAAAAGAAAAAACAGCCTTGGTGCATATCACAAAAACGCTTTGGCCGCTAAAAGTTTGAAAGCTACAACACTACACCTGCTAGGGAAGAATGAGGAAGCGCTACTTATTTTTAAAGAAGTTATTTTAAAACAAAAACAAATTCTTGAGCCAAATGATTTAGATGTTTTGATCTCTGAAAATGGAATGGCATCAGTTTTATTGAAGGTGGGAAATTTTGCTGAAGCCTCTAAAATTAGCTTAGAAGTTTTGGAAAAAGTTAGTAAATGTGATATTTTTGAAAAATACCATAAGAAATTAGAATTACTTTACTGCGTAATTCAAAATGCAAAAAATAACTTGGCAGAATCATTAAATGGACTAAAAAAACATAATGAGGCATTAAATGTGTTTAAAGAAATATACCAATTAAATAAAACTTATTTTAATCCGCATCACTCTTTAACTAGACGTGCATTATTGAACATTGCGAAAACACTTATTTCTCTGGAAAAATTTGACGAATCTCTTAAAATATTAAGAGAACTCTTAGATATTCTAATAGTTGATTTTCCACGTAATAATACTGAAATTCTAGAAGTCGAACATCACATTGGAATTGTTCTCAGTAATCAAAGAAAGGTAATACCATCATTAAGGCTTTTTCTTGCCTTGGAGCAAAGAATCGAATATTTTTCACCGAATGATATCTTATTAATTAGTAAATTACAAGAAGAAATTAATGAATTACGTTTATTTCATAAACAATGTGGTTATGAATGCCTTTTTGATCGAATTCAAAATGAAATTAAAAGTGTTGATAATAGCAAAATAAATTTTGCTGTAAAGCATTTGAAATGTTTGCAGTATGATATAAAATATCAATATGTGTGTGGAATTACTCCTTTGCACGTAGCGGTTGCTTTTTGCAACAAAATCAAAATCAATCTTTTACTTGAAAAAGGCGTTGATGTCTTAAAAGCTACGATGGAAGGTTATACCGCTTTACATACAGCTACCATCTACGGATATGCTGACATTGCTGAGATCATTCTTAGGCACACACAACAACACAATCGTTCTCGATTAGTTAATCTGATCAACGCGACGACAGTAAACTCAAGATCCACAGCTCTTCATGTTGCTGCTAATGTAGACGCAGTTATGTGTCTGTTGAAGCACGGCGCTATTTTTGATTTTAAAGATACATTAGGCCAAACTCCTTTGGACTTGGCTAAAGACGAGAAAATTGTTAATCTCCTCAAGAGAATTGGTGTCATATTTGACAGCGCTGTGAAGGGAGGAGACACTTTTCTTGCCATTAAAGAGCTAGATCCCGAAGAAGCTTTGGGTGCAACAAATGCTCGCAATTCTCAAGGTCACACTTTATTACAAATTGCATCGCTTAATAAGCATAAAGATCTCGCGAAAGAACTTGCTAAATTCTTGAAGAAAACGACTAATGGGCTGTAATGATGCAAGAAAAGACTTATTTCAGAGCGAATGTTCTGATATACTGATAACATAATTAAAATGATTCGTAAGTCGTTATCGTTACAGAGACAATTCATAAAAATGGTTTTTTTTTACTTCTGTATCTTGATTTCCCTGGCAAATGGAAAATTTTCACTTGACTTATTCTTGAATATATGAACCGAATTATGTATTATTTGTACATAAGTTATTATGGGCTTGATAATCTTCCAATGTCGAGATCATCACTTTTTAAAAACGATACATTTCTTCATTTTAAAAAAAGTCAAATCATTATAAATTCTATTTTTGTAAATTGTTTTTTATAAAGTTATAAAGTTATTATTTAAGTATATATATATATATATACTTAATAAGCCTCTCAATCATCCCCAAATTTCTATTTGAAGAAAAATATAGAAATCAGGAAATATATACAATCTAAATTTTAATACATAAATCAGGCTGCTTAACTAAGTTATGTCATTCATATCATTCATATTGCTGAAACAGTATAAGGAATTGAAGCAAAACAGAATATCTTTGGTAGCAAGATTTAAGTTGCCTCTGAATGACTAAAAAGTTTTAGCTATGAAGTAAAAATATTGTTTTTATAGCCCTTTATTAGCATTTTCAACATTTGAATTAATATTTAAATCCTGAATGTAAGTGATGAATGCATAATTTGCCTGTAATGAAATGTACACAAGTATCTTGATCTTATTTACTACAATAAATTAATATTATATCTTTAAAAATATGTTTATATTTTTAGTTTAAACAAAATATCAAATTGGTGGAAAAAAAACATTTTACTGGTGTGACATTTTGTCTGCTGTTCTTTTTCGAAAAAAAAAATCGAAGTATTTCTTTCTGAATGTATTATATTATTCCTAAATAGTTTTCAAGCTGAAGAACGTTGTTGTAATAATACCAACAAAGTATAGTACGGTTAAAAATCATAAAGATTTGAATGAATATTTATTATATTTAAACAAGTCTACCATCAGTAGCTGGGAAAATAGCAGCATTTCTAAATGAAATATAGTAACTTTTTACGGGATCAAAGATTATTTATGAAAATTGTATAATTAACAGGAATGAAAGTAATCTTATTTACTACAATAAATATTTTTCTAAGTATATTAAAGGTAAAATAATCACTGAATAATCTGCTGAGGAAGTTTGTACTAAAATATCTCAAAGCCAGTAGTTCTTAATAGCAATATAAACAAAAAAAATCAATTTAATTTAATTTAAATGTGAAAATCACCTTTTAAATGTATTTTTAAATTCTTTTTCAATAATAAAAAAGTTTTTTTTTTTTAAGTAAATGTTTAATCTAGAAAAATAACAAACACTACTTTTTTTCATTTTGTTTTCAACTTATGCAGCTAATAGTATTCTATAAACAGCATGATTTTTTTAAAAATAATATTAATTATTTATGAAAATAAATTACTATCTTTGAAAATAAATTGTACATTAAAATATATTTTAATAAAATTCAAACTTTCTCCTCTAATACATTTATTAATTTTAAATAGCAAAATTGCATTCCCCACCCCCCATTTTGAGGATTTTGACTTAAAGAATAATACAATTTATTTAAGAAAATCTTTCTCATATGAATATATGAAATTTTACCTGGAATAAATTTGTTTCTTAAAGTCTGGATGCATAGCTTTTTTAATAGAGACACAATAGAAGCATAACTATTTAATAATCCTCATTTCCCTACTACCTTAAGCTCCAAGGTGAATATATGTTTTACAATGACTTTTAAAAAATTTATTTTTAGGAACTAAAAATTATTTTTATTTTTAGAAAATTATTTTTAAAATTATTTTTAGGAATTATTTTTAGGAACTAAAAATTATTTTAGTTCTGATTTTAAACCGACAAACAAATGCTATTTTGAATTTTATTGTAAATATTATAATTTCTTTATTTACTTCAGTTAGGACTGATAAGGGGAGATATGTTGATGCTTCAAAAAATGCCTTTATCTCATCGAATTAAAAAAAAATAAAAATGTTCATGATTTATTTAGATTATCTCGTCACCAATTTTACCTCCTTACCTTACATCTCTCCTTTACTTAAAAATATTTTTGGGGGGTTGGCCGGAATTGATTAATTTACTAATTTTCATAAATCAAACCTTTATACAGCAATTTTATTTTCTAGTAAAAGAGTGATAAAACATATTTCGGTTTGAGAATGAGTTTAAAACAGGAAGTCGTCTAGCTTATTAGATAAAATTTATGTGACATTCAAGACTCTATTTTTGGTGAAAAGTTTGTTTATCTCAACCCATTGGTTGCTATTCAAAGATTTATTTCTTAAAAATTGAAGAAGTTGGTGGCAAGTATATTTCTAATTGCCTCATACAGAGTTAATATAACTGAGTAATAGAATTTTAAGAAATCATTTGAAAATATTGTATAATGTATGGAATTCATTTTTTTTGAATTTTTCTAATGTAATTTGTATATTTCTTAAGTAATAAAATTAACTGATCAGTATTATAAATAAACACAATGCGTTTATAATTGAAAACTCAACACATTAAGTATGTTAGCCTTATTTTCAAATGATAGTTATAATATGAATTTAATAAAATAAGTTCCGATTTCTTTCAATGAAAAAATTCAGTAGCTGTTATTTTTATGCTTATGTCCTGTTTTAAAGACTCATTAAAATGAAAATATTGTTTCAGATTAATAAAACTACGAAGTGTGTGATTTACTTTGATTTATAAAGTAACCAGTGGCGTAACCAGACATTAATTTTGGGGGTGCGAAACGCCGTTACCATGAAAAAAGTAATTTTGTAGTTTATAACTACTGCTTGGTAAAAAGTAAATAATATGCCATATCAGTCTTATTTCATCTATTTAAAACTGTTCAAGTATTTCTATCGTTTTATCCAGTTATGAAAACAAAAACGAAGCTCATTTCAGAAAAATAATTAAGATACTATGTGAATGAAATTTGCATTTCAGGGGGCGTTTTCACTAGGGATGCACACCTCCCTTTCTTCGTCCACAAACACTGACCCAAAGACATTCGTTCAGATTCAGCAAAGACTTTTCTATTCTTTCCTCAGAAATTCGCTTAGTTAAAATCCCTTTTTTTTTTCTATTCCTGATGAAAAAAATTTAAGCATGAGGAGAAAAAAATTGTTATATTTAAAATTGAAAACATCTGCAAAATAAAATAAAAGAACTATCCAGTAATATTTCAATTTCGAGAAAGAAAAAATCTTGGGGGATGCCTTTGTCCCTTTGCCCCAGCTCCCTGGGTACGCCACTGAAAGTAACATATAAATTACTTTAAATAACTATATGATAAATACGTATTTACTATATTATAAATGCATATAAATTACTTTGACTTACTTGAATTCATTATTTTTGTTATTTAATATGAAATGTTCTTATTTTTAATATAATACCAATACATAACATATTCAACAGTGAATGACTAATTAATATATTCAGTTTATAAAATTAAGGATTTTTTTATTTCCAATTTTTGTATATTGTATTTATCATTGAGCAGAAACGTGTGAAAAGAAAATGCTATTACAAATTACAACTTTAAATTACGATAATGTACTGTCACTTTCATACTTAATCATTCTTTATTTAATAAGAAAATGTATTTATTTTAATTTATTATCAATAATTTTTCATATAGTTAAAAAAAAAAACTTAATGACTTATTTATATAATCATTTTATAGGTTTTAAAATTGTTTATTCCGGATTTTTTGAATAATGTATTTGTCACTGAGCGAACTTTTCAAATATGTAAGCGAATTAACACACACACATACATACATACTGCATACGTACATACATATATGTATGTATATGTATATATATATGTAGATATTGGGGTGATGGAGATTGTTCATCCCGAATCTACGATAGTTTGCTCTTACGCAATGGGCTGGTTGTCTAGGGGGGTAATTTCGGATTCCATGTAATGTTGTTGATGATATTCAAGGATGAAGCTTGCAGTAGCTTTACTTGTTTATTAGGAGAGATGATGAAGAATGAAAAGTATTTACATAATGAAAAGTATTAGTAAGTTGACCAGTTCATCAGATAAAGATAGATGGCTGCCTCATTTAACCCATATTATCGATGGACGTTGGAACGCGCTCGGGCGTTGAAGTTTACTTTCAACGCGGGTAACGAAGGAGAAGAGAAGCGGAGAAAGTGGCGGCAAAAGAGAGCGCGAAAACGAGCTTCACTCAGTTTTGTTCTGGGATAGGTGGCGCTGCATGAGCTTATCACATGACTCTGATTCGTGGCGACATCTATTGAGTATCGGAGGAACTGGTTTTACAGTAGATTGAAAAAATAAAATTAATAATTGCTTAATAATTAGCTGGAAAATCCTGCAGAGTTCGACTCCTCCAAATAGAGCTGGCCTCCAGCTATACTGGAACTTTCAAAACTTCACTAATTATACTTTATAATTTTCAAAATAACTAATAACACAATAGTAAAAAATGAATTTCAAAACCTTTCAATATTTTACATGGAGCAAAATATGTAATCAATTTTTCTTATCACTTCACAATATAGGAATGATAAAAATTCTGATATTAAGCAGCATAAAATGTAAAAAAAACATGTATAAAAAATGTAAATAACACAAGATAATATCTAGTACATAAAAAGAAAATAATACAGCATGAAATTAAATCAAACGAACTTCACCAAATAATAACTATGTTTGATATTTAAATGGTGTTCATAGAAAAATGTTTTATCATGTCAGCAGAAGTAGTGGTAGAGTTCGGTCCTTCGTGATGACCAACCTTTTCTACTACATATCTGTCGCGAGGGTTGACTTTGGTGATTTTATATGGTCCTAAGAATTTCGGTCTTAGTTTTAGTCCAACTCCAAATTGAGTTCTTTGGATGGCTACCAGATCACCTTTTTTGTTTTCCGGAGCTTTCTTTCGTTTCTTGTTGTAAGTTCTCCGATTTTCGTATTGTATTTTTTCTATGTTCTTCTTAGCGTCTTTTCTTAAGAATTCTCGTTGTTCGTGTATTTCTTCGAACAATTCTTCGAGGAGCAAGTCTTTAATTCTGACATCTTCTTTGTTTCTCATTCTAGTACCAATCAAAAGTTCGAATGGTGACCATTTTTTGCTTCGACAGGTTTTGCTGTTAAGGATTCTCTGAAGTCTATCAATATACTTGTACCATTTAGTAGAGTCATCTAAAGTTAGTTTAGTTAAAACTGGGATGAGTGTACGGTGGATTCTTTCAACTTGTCCATTTCCTCGTGGTACACCCGTGGCAATTTGTAGATGTTGAATACCTTCTTCTGTGCAATAATCACTGAACACTTTCGAAGTAATTGCTGATCCTCTATCTGAAATGATTCTAACGGGGTTTCCAAAGGTTTTTTGTTGTAGTTTTAACTTCTCTAGAGCGTTTTCAGCTGACACAGTTTTTACAGGGTACAACCAAGTGAATTTCGTAAAAGCATCTATAACAGTGAAAATGTGTTGATAATTCTTATTTGTTGATGGTAACGGTCCTATGAAATCGATATGGTATGTGCTTAAAGGGTTGTCTTCTTTTGGAATAGGATTTAAAAAACATTCCTTTTTACCACTCTTTCTATTAGCTAAGATACATGGTACACAATTTATTATTACGTTCTTTACTAACTTCGTTAAATTTGGAATAAAAAATTCTTGTTTGACAATCTCTTCTGTTTTTGCTACTGAAAAATGACCATTTTCGTGAGCTAATTTAATTAATTCAATTTGCATGTCTTTTGGAGCTACTATCAATTCTCTACTATTTGTGTATTTGTAAAATATTCCATTTCTTTCAAAAAAGTCTTCTGAATCTTGCTTTTCTAATATCGACTTCAATGTTAAAATGTTTTCGTCCTCTTCCTGGGCTTTCTTTAATTTCGCTGTTAGAGTGTCACTGCTGATCATCATGACAGGATGTCTACTCAAAGCATCTACGTGTTGCATTCTAGTTCCTGTTCGATGTTCGATTTCGTAGTCGAATTCTTCTAATTGAAGAGCCCATCTGGCTATACGTGTAATCAAATCTTTTTTATGCATGGTCTTTTGGAACGCAGAACAATCTGTGACTATTTTGAAATGCTGACCTAAGA
>BMAW01078484.1:176688-223125 GCA_019974015.1 Nephila pilipes | reverse complement strand
TCCCACAACTCCCCTTGGTGTGTGTGTGTGTGTGTGTGTGTGTGAGAGAGCGAGAGAGAGAGAAGAAGAGTTGAAGAGAGAGAGAGAGTAGAAGCAACAAATACGTACATTTTGATATATGACAATCATTAAAATTGCAAATATAGTTTTTTAAAGTTTTTTTCATTTCTCCCTCTATGGTCAAGTGTTCTGAACTTTTTATACCTTTATACCTAATTCACACAATCAAAAAATGCTTAAGTAAATAAATGAAATTGATCTAACGTTTGTTTGTGATTTATTACGTTTTATTTTATAGTTTTAGTTAGTGTTTCTCCATTTTTATACTCTGATGGTAGTGACTTCGGGATTGGAAAAACTACATTCTTTTTTCCAAGTGATTTTTAGAAAATGGCAGCCGAGTAATCATAGTCGCAAAGTCGTGAACGGTGATTTTTTAGTCATGTTTTCAGGGCCTGGTTCCAATGAAGATCCTCACATTAAATTTGTGCACATTCATTGTCCTCAGCTTGGCGTGGTGTGGAAGTTAGAAGGTGGAGCAGCTAACTCAGATGTCATCCTCGTCACTTGACCGAGTTTCAAAATTACGAGGTCTGTTACCAATAGTCCTCGTATTGTTTCTAGTGCGATGTTAATAAAACGAAACCAAACCTACGATTAATCTTAAGTTATTTACTTAAGTCAGGGCCATGTCATCCGTAAGGTTGACTAGGTTGTATCCGAGAAACTTCAATAAGTGCAAGTCAATATCTTTACTTGTTATTATCTTACGAAGATTGTTTGTTAAAAACTGGAGCTGAAATAGCTGCAAACCTAGAAGCCGGTGGTTGATCACTAAAGAAGAGAAAAATGTACTGAAATAATTCGAAATGCTAAAATTCTGCGAAACATTCCCAGTTATATTTACGGCTCTCTAATATATTAAATATTTTCACCATTCTTGAAATTTTTATTTTAAAAAAAGTTTTCAAAACTTTTTAATATATTCATAATTCTCTTTAGTTTTTGTTTCTGAAAAGATGCGAAGAATAAGAACTAGGAATAAAATTATAAACTAAAAAGATATAAATAAGCATTATAAACAAGTATTTATAATTGCATTTTCTATTTTATGCATGAACAATAAAGCTCAAAAAGAAACAGTGAGTTCTCTTTATCTGCAATGACATTCTGATTTGTAAACGAAACTGAAGCTTATTTAAATGCAGTTATTGAATTGTGATGAACGTATTCTTATCTTTTTGTCGAAGATTACGTTTATCTCTAAGAGGAAGTCATCTTAAAATATTTCAACACTGTTAGGCAGGGTTCCACAAACACGATTGAATATGTTTATCAGAATACTGTGACAATCACAGTTTCGAATGTAATTAGAATCGCTTGCCAAATTAAGCGTTGAACCTGTTTTTGTATCTTTGATATTTTCTTTAAGAACTGTAAATTACCGTAATGAAGAAACTGTATTAAAACCATGGTTTTACGCAAATCCAATAGAAATTACGATCTACTGGCAGTTTCTCCAAAATCGAGAAAAGAACTTTTGATAAAATTCAAAAGGCTTGATAAAGTAAGTAAAAAGGATTTTTATCTTGAAATTTTGAATTCAGTTAAACAACTTTTATGTGATGATAAATTTGACTCTCTAAAAAATTTGAATTTATTGTTGAACAATATTATTATCAATGAAGGTAACAATAATTTACAAAATTATAATGAGAGAGGTCTAGTAAAAAATTTTAATCTCGTAGCTCTAGCTTGTCAAAATAAAGCCGTGAATGTTTTGAAGTACTTGTTTTCTAAGAAAGGCAAAACTCTTTATAATTTATCCATTAATATTTCTGAAAATGACTATTTACTCACCGATAAGGATGAATTTCAACACAATGCGTTTTACTATGCTATTCGTTCAAACATGGTTGATCTCCTTGGCATTCTTGTTGATAATTTTGCAAAGGGAAAAAGTCTGGAACAGTTGGATGACTTTCTCTCAAAATCGTATAAAGAACTGAAGCTAAGGAGAGTGTCTCTCACAAATGAAATGGAATTATTTGTTCAAAGTAAAGTATTAGACATTCGCTTCTTTTATGAAAATTCAAATAAAAATAAAAGTAGTGGACATTCGTGGCACTACGTCCAGAAACGAATTGAAATGGTTGTCAACGATATTAGATTCCTTAAAAGCAATTACTGGGACATAGAGCTTGACGAGAAATTTTTACTGAAAGCTGAATTTATTGCAAAAAACATTCATGTTCTGAAATCACTATTAAAGTCAACTTATAACAAACTTCCGTGGGAAGAAATAGAGTTCTGTTTAGTTATTTTCATTCATTGCTTCAAGAATCGTTTTGAAGTTAATCTAGTTTATAATATTGTGTTAAATAAGAAAAAAATATTGTCACATCTAGAAATATTTTCTACTGCTCTTGGCTGTGAACAAATAAATATGCAAAGTTACGACGTCAATCGGTTGGCAATGTCTTTAGGACGTGGTAAGTCGTCGAGAGATAAAGTAGTAGAAGAAATCATTAAGAATAATTCTTTATTTCAAAATCTGTATACTGACTATGAAAAGGTAAGAAATTTTTACAGCTTAGAAACAATAAAAAAATATACAGATTTAGGTGTGTCCGTCGATGCCACTCAAAAGGAAGGCCAATTAGCAATTATAAGGACTCTGCAAGTTATGGGAGAGCATTTCAAAAATACGTTAGAATCTCCCAAGTTATCAGATCATACGGCAAATATGTTGCTTTCTTTTTTACCATTAAACACAAGAGAAGTTATTACAAACTTACGAGATTCTTTATCTCATGAGACGGAAGACGACACTCATTTTACTCGAGCTGTTATCGAAAAGAAGCCCCATATATTTTTTAAAAATATACAAACTGATATTTCAAGACTTTGTTTTGAAATAAATGATGCCCTTTATATAATCAAGTTAAAGGTAATTAATGAAATAATGACAGAAATTCAATTATGCAAACATCTCAATGACGTCAAATATCTTTTTGAATCATTTTTTTTCTCATTTGATTTATTTTTATCGGAATTGAACAAAATGAGCTCGGATATTATGATCAAAGGAAGTATTGATCAATTAGAGGAATTACTATCACGTCTAAGCAATTCGATGAACAATAAAACTACGCATGAAGAAATATTATTTAATAAAATTAACTGCTTGATTCGGAAAGAAAAAGAAAATATATTTAGTGTCAAGGAAGCCTTTATCATAAATATCAGTCGACTTAGTCAGATTTTTAATGCAAGTCAAACATGTAACTTTAAAGAAATTATAGTTATTCATTCATTGGTTACAGCATATAACAAACCTATTATATCCAAAGAGTCATTTTTAAAAGAGATTGAAAAGCTTTTAAAGCAAGTCTTAGATAGTGTTCAATCAAGGATATATTCCGAAATGAACCGTGATTTATATTATAATATTCAAAAACTTTTTCGTTTTGTGACATTTCACATGGTTGATATAAAATGGATAAAAGAATTGAAAGGTACGTCTAACCGGAAAAAAATGAAGAAAGTAAAAAATGAAACCAATTTGTTATCTTCTAAAATTTCCCTTTTGAAAGAAATATTAATTCATAATAATTTAGAAGAAGATACTTTTGTTACAAATATACCGTTCTTTGAAAGCAATTCAGAATTGCAAGCTGTCATAGAGATGCTAGTTTTAGATGTTTTATCACTTTTAGACGATTCATGTAGCCACAATAACTTCTTTTTAGATAGTGAATATCTCCTGCATATTGGGAGAAATTTGCGCAATCATTTGGCGCATAATAATATTTTGAATAACATTCTTTTAGAAAAAGGATCCATACAGCTTTTATTAAATGCTGTGAAAATAATATCGGAAACTTTGCCAAAAGATGGCTGGAAAATTGACAAAGTCATACTTTGCGATTCTTCTAAATTAGAAAAAGTCCATGCTGATGATATATCAATCGCTAATAATCAACAGGAGCTCTTTATTGCTCTGGAAGAGGGCGATATGGGAAAAATACACTATTGCTTAAATGAAGGTGCAGATATTTATGGTAAGGACCTTTATGAGAGAACTTGTTTACATTTTTCTGCAAAAGCACCAAATATTGATGCTATAAAGTATGTTCTTCAACAAGGTTTAGATATAGATTCAAAGGATTTCAGTCATCAGACTGTTTTGCATGTAGCTGCTAAATTTGACAGAATAAATATAGTGAAATATTTAACTGAAATAAAACGCAATCTCATTGATGACTGTGATAAGGAAGGTGAAACGCCATTACAAATAGCAATTAAGAATGATAGTAAAAAAACAACTAAATTCTTATTAAAGTATAAAATTGATTCCTCTATTGAAGATGCTTCGGTATTTTCTCTATTGCATAGTGCAATTTTAAGGGGTAACACTAAAGTAGTAGAGATTATTTTGGACAGGGAAATAAATATAGATAATAATCTTTCACCAGAAGGCTATACAGCACTACACATAGCTGCTGAAATTGGGAAAGCAGACTTAGTAAATTTACTTATAATGAAGAAGGCGGATGTTGAATCCAAAAACGATTTAGATCTGACGCCATTGCATTTAGCGGTTGCTAATGGACACCTAGAAGTAGTGAAAACTTTGATTTTGAAAGGAGCTAAAGTTAATTCTAGAGCTATAACAGATCAAACTGCTTTACATTACGCTACACAAAAATGCTACGAAGAAATTGTCAAATTTTTGTTGGATCATCAAGCTGATTTAAATGCATTGGATTTGAACGGTTTTGCGCCTTTAAGTAATGCTGCTCTACAGGGATATGTAACAGTTGCGGAGACATTATTAAAAAACAATACCCTTGTTAATATAGACATTGATTTGGGACCGAATCCATTACATTTGGCTGCTGGAAATGGTCATTACGATCTTGTCAAACTGTTACTAAGTTATGGAGCGTCGATTGATCACAAAGATGAAAATATGAGGACAGCGCTTCATTGTTGTATCATTAAAGGTCATTTTGACATTGTGGAATTATTGGTCAAAAGAGGCGCAGATATTGAAGCTAAGGATTTTCGTGGCCGTACACCATTGCATATGGCTGTTAATAAAGGATACTATGAGATCTCCAAGTTTCTTATTTCTAAAGGAGCATATATTTATTCAAAAGATGCATCAGATTCAACGGCATTATCAGAATCAATTATCCAAGGTCATGATGAAATCATGAAATTATTGTTGTTAAATGAAGCAGATGTCAGAGATGAAGACGACATTAATGTAACGTCAATCCTCAAATCTTTTTTGAAAGACTATACAGTTATCAGTAACTCCTTATTAAGAAAAGCAAATATTGATATTGAAAATTATGGTCTCACTGTTTTGCATTTGGGTGCATTGCTGGGAAATTTAGAGTTGGTGAAATATTGCTTTGGTAAGGATAAAAGTTGCATTGATGCTAGAGATAGTTCTGATTTAACAGCTCTGCATATGGCTGTACTAAGCAATCATCCAGAAATAGTTAGTTTTCTTATTGATAATGGAGTAGAAATTAATGTTAAGGACACTAACGGACATACACCATTATTATTGGCTGCTTCAAACAACAGTATAAAGATAACAAGACTTTTAATAGAAAAAGAAGAATGTACCTCAAGTGACCGAATGGAATCTTTGAATTTAGCAGTCCTTGTAGGTCATCACGATATTGTAAAAATTTTGCTTCAACATTGTAAATTTAATACTCATGCACTTCAAGAGGAATATGGTTTGCTTCACAAATCAGTGGAAATGGGTCACATTATTGTGACAAAAGTTCTGTTAGATAATGGATTTAAAATCAAAGCTAGCTGGAAGGACACAGTCAACACGCCTCTACATTTAGCAGTACTGCACGAACATTTTGAAATTTCTAAAATTTTGCTATTGAATGGAGCCGATCCAAACATTCAAAACGAATATGGCATCACACCACTTCACATTGCGGCCGAGAAGGGAAATACAAACCTTGTTGAAATTTTATTAGAAGAAAAAGCTGACGTTTTTATTACGGATTATCGAAACAGATCTGTCATAGAATTAGCCGTTTTGTCTAATCAACTAGATGTAGTCAAACTATTGGTGCAAATGGAAAATATTGATGTAAACCTTAAAAGCAAAGACGATTTCACGTTGCTGCATTTTTCTGCTCTTTCTGGATCAATAGACATCACAGAATATTTAGTTGAAAAGAGAGCTGATATTGATGCAAAAGACATGTATGGCTCCAAACCTATTCATATGGCGATCAGAAAAGGTTTTACAAACATTGTAGATTTTTTTCTCAGCTGCAATATGAAAATTGATGATCTAGATGGAAATGGCTTAACATTGTTGCACATCGCTGCTGACAGAGGGGAAGCAAATATTTCTGAGCTGCTAATTAAAAGAAAAGCTAATATCAATGCTTTTAATTTAAACAATGACACTCCTATTCATTTAGCTGCTGCTAACGGTCACAAAAAAGTTCTTGACATTTTACTTCACAACGGCGCATTTTATAATATAAGGAACAAGATGGGACAAACACCTTTACATAAAACTAAAGACGAATCCATCGCTTCCCTCCTGAGAACAGTTGAAAACCTATTTATTTCTGTAAAAAACAAAGACTTGATGGATGTTGAAACTCAGTTGAAAACAAATATTTTAAAATTTTGTTTTATAAATGCCAATTGTATGATAAATGATACTCTTCTTCATTATGCTTCTCGAAATGGTTATGAAAAAATAGTTGAAACACTATTGAAATACAAAGCTAATCCAAATGTGCGTAACGAAAAAAAATTTACTCCATTACATTTTGCCGCAAAATATTCACATTTTGGAATAGTTAAAGAATTGTTGGCAAATGGAGCTATGTATGACACAATGTCAAACACTCATAAAACTCCTTTTAAATTGGCTACTGATAAAAATGTTATAAGTTTATTAGATTTCTTAAGCAGCGCGTTCTCAAAAATACGAAATAAGGATTCTTCTGTTCTTCTGGATTTGAACAGCATCAAGGAAGATATTAGTATAGTGAAGGCAGTAATGAAAGCAAAAGATCTGGAAGGAAAAACATTAATAGAAGTCGCTCTTTTATGTAGTTTCGACAAAACGGAGGAATTAAAGCAGCTTTTTCAAGACGATGAAATAAATTTTTTAGAATTAGGTGACACTTTTGTCATTAGTGGAAACTTATTGGAAGCGTCTTGTGCGTATAAGAGAATTCGAGATAAGCGAATCGAAATATTTGGCTCGAATAACCCAAGCGTTTTGGATGTTCAAGAAAGATTAGTAAAGGTTTTAAATGTACAAGGGAATTTCGATGAATCTCTTTCGTTATTAGAAGACGTTTACCAAAAAAGAAAAGATAGCCTCGGTGCTAATCATAAAGATACATTGGCCGCTAAAAGTTTGAAAGCTCAAATACTACACATACTAAGAAAGAACGAGGAAGCACTACTTATTTTTAAAAACGTTATTTTAAAACAAAAACAAATTCTTGAACCAACCGATTCAAATCTTTTGGAGTCTGAAAATGGAATGGCATCAGTTTTACTTGAGGTGGGAAAATTTGCTGAAGCCTCTAAAATTATTAAAGAAGTTTTGGAAAAATGCAGTAAGAAATTTGAATCAATACATAAAGTAACTGTAATTGCACAAATTAACTTGGCAAACTCATTAAATAAGCTTAAAAAACATAATGAGGCATTAGATGTGCTTAAAAAAGTGTACGAAAGAAATAAAACTGAGCTTAGAATGCATCACCCTTTCACTAGACGTGCATTATTCGACATTGCTAAAACACTTATTTCTCTGAAAAAATATGACGAATCTCTTAAATTGTTAAAGGAATTCTTAGATATCCTAATAGTTGATTATCCACTTATGTACTTTGATATTTTAACAATTGAATTTCACATTGGAACTGTCCTCTATTATCAAAGAAGAAAAGTATCAGCACTCAGGGTTTTTCTCGCCTTGGACCAACGAATAGAATTTTTTTGTCCGAAAACTATCCTTGCAAAAGAAAACAAGGAAGAAATTGGTAGAATACATTTCGAATTTAAACAATATAGCTTAGAATGCATTTTTGAGCGAATTCAAAGAGAAATTAAAGGTGTTGATAATAGCAAAAGAAATTTTTCTGTAAAGGATTTGAAAGGTTTGCAGTATGATATAAAATATCAATATGTGTGTGGAATTACTCCTTTGCACATAGCGGTTGCAAATAGAGACAAAAACAAAATCAATCTTTTACTTGAAAAAGACGTTGATGTCTTAAAAGTTACGATGGAAGGTAATACCGCTTTACATACAGCTGCCATTTACGGATATGCTGACATTGCTGAGATCATTCTTAGGCACACACAACAACACAATCGTTCCCGATTAGTTAATCTGATCAACGCGACGACAGTAAACTCAAGATTCACAGCTCTTCACGTAGCTGCTAATGTAGACTCAGTTATGTGCCTGTTGAAGCACGGCGCTGTTTTTGATTTTAAAGATACGTTAGGCCAAACGCCTCTTGACTTGACTAAAGACGAGAAAGTTGTTATACTTCTTAAGAAAATTGGCGTCATATTCGACAGCGCTGTGAAAGGAGGTAATACTCTTCGTGCTATTAAGGAGTTAGATCTCGAAGAAGCTTTGGCTGCAACAAATGCTCGCAATTCTCAAGGTCACACTTTATTACAAATTGCATCGCTTAATAAACATAAAGATCTCGCGAAAGAACTTGCTGAATTCTTGAAGAAAACGATAAATGGGTTGTAATGATGCATTAAAAGACTTACTTCAGAGCGAATGTTCTGATATAATGATCACATAATTAAAATGATTCTTAAGTCGTTATCGTTACAGAGACAGTTCATAAAAGCTATTTTTTACTTCTGCATCTTGATTTCCTTGGCACACGGAAATTTTTCCCTTGACTTATTCTTGATTTTATAAACCGAATTATGTATTATTTGTATATAATTCACTAAGGGTTTGATAATCTCCAATGTCGAGATCACAACTTCTTAAAAACGAAAAAATTTCTTCATTTTAAGAAACGTCAAGTCATTATAAATTCTATTTAAGTAAATTGGTTTTTTTTATAAATAATATAAATGTAAACTATGCATTCATCACTTACATTCAGGATTTCAATATTAATTCAAATGTTGAAAATGCTAATAAAGGGCTATAAAAATAATATTTTTAGTCATTCAGAGGCAACTTAAATCTTGCTGCCAAAGATATTCTGTTTTCCTTCCCCCTTCTACTGATCCAGTACTTCCTTGTACTGTTCCAGTAATATGAATGACATAACTTAGTTAAGCAGCCTGATTTATATATTGAAGTTTAGATTCTATATATTTCCTGATTTCTATATATTTTTTTTTTCATAAAAAAAATATAGAAATCAGGAAATGTATAAAATCTAAACTTCAATATATAAATCAGGCTGCTTAACTAAGTTATGTCATTCATATTACTGGAACAGTACAAGGAAGTACTGGATCAGTAGAAGGGGGAAGGAAAACAGAATATCTTTGGCAGCAAGATTTAAGTTGCCTCTGAATGACTAAAAATATTATTTTTATAGCCCTTTATTAGCATTTTCGACATTTGAATTAATATTGAAATCCTGAATGTAAGTGATGAATGCATAGTTTATATGTAATGAAATGTATGCATGTCTTTGATTAGACACTGACCCTATTTACTACAATAAATTAATATTATATCTTTAAAAATATGTTTACATTTTTAGTTTAAACAAAATATCAAATTTTTGGGAAGAAAAAAAAAAAGTTTTACTGGTGTGACATTTTGTTTGCTGCTCATTTTAAAAAAAAAAAAAAAAAAAAAAAAAATCGAAGTATTGCTTTCTGAATGTATTATATTATTCCTAAGTAGTTTTCAAGCTAAAGAGCACTGTTGCAATAATATCAACAAAGTATAGTATGGTCAAAAATCATAAAGAGTTGAATTAATATTTATTATATTCATACAATTCTACTATCAGTAGCCGGGAAAATAGCAGCGTTTCTAAATGAAATATAGTAACTTTTTACGGGATTAAAGGTTATTTATGAAAATTGTATAATTAACAGGAATAAAAGTAAAACCTTGTTTTCTAAGTATATTAGTTAAAGGTGAAATAGTCACTGAATAGTCTGCTGAGGAAGTTTGAACAATGTACTATAATATTTCAAGCCAGTAGTTCTTAATAACAATATAAACAAAAAATTTAATTTAATTTAATTTAAATGTGAAAACCACTTTTTAAATGTATTTTTAAATTCATTTGCAATAGTAAAAAAAGGGGTTTTTTTAATGTAAATGCTTAAACTAGAAAAATAACTTTTTTTTCTCCCCATTTTGTTTTCAACTTATGCAGCTAATAGTATTCTATAAACAGCATGATTTTTTTTTAAAATAATATTAATTATTTATGAAAATAATTTACTATCTTTGAAAATAAATTGTACATTAAAATATATTTAAATAAAATTTAAACTTTCTCCTCTAATGCATTTATTAATTTTAAATAGAAAAATTGCATTCCCCCCCCCATTTGGAGGCTTTTGACTTAAAGAATAATACAATTCCTTTAAGAAAATCTTTCTCATATGAATATATTAAATTTTACCTAGAATGAATTTGTTTCTTAAAGTCTCTATACATAGCTTTTTTAATAGAAACACAATAGAAGCTTAATTATTTAACAATCCTCATTTCCCTACTACCTTAAGCTCCAAGGCGAATACATGTTTTACAATTAATTTTAAAAAATTTATTTTTATGAATTAAAAATTATTTTAGTTCTGATTTTAATCTGACAAACAAATGCTATTTTGAATTTTACTGTAAATATTATTATTTCTTTATTTACTTCAGTTAGGACTAATAAGGGGAGATATGTTGATGTTTCAAAAAAATGCCTTTATCTCATCAAATTAAAAAAAAAATAAAAATGTTCATGATTTATTTAGATTACCTCGTCACCAATTTTACCTCCTAACCTTACATCTCTCCTTTACTTAAAATTTTTTTTTGTTGTTGGCTGGAATTGATTAATTCACTACTTTTCATAAATCAAACCTTTATACAGCAATTTTATTTTCTAGTAAAAGAGTGATAAAACATATTTCGGTTTGAGAATGAGTTTGAAACAGGAAGTCATCTAGCTTATTAGATAAAATTTATGTGACATTCAAGACTCTATTTTTGGTGAAAAGTTTGTTTATCTCAACCCATTGGTTGCTATTCAAAGGTTTATTTTTTAAAAATTGAAGAAGTTGATGGCAAGTATATTTCCTATTGCCTCAGACAGAGTTAATACAACTGAGTAATAAAATTTTAAAAAATCATTTGAAAATATTGTATAATGTATGGAATTCATTTTTTTTAAATTTTTCTAATGTAATTTCGCATATTTCTTAAGTAATAAAATTATTGTTCAGTATTATAAATAAACACAATGAGTTCATAATTGAAAACTCAACACATTAAGTATGTTAGCCTTATTTTCAAATGATAGTTTTAATATGAATTTAATAAAATAAGTTCCGATTTCTTTCAATGAAAAAATTCAGTAGCTGTTATTTTTATGCTTATGTCCTGTTTTAAAGACTCATTAAAATGAAAATATTGTTTCAGATTAATAAAACTACGAAGTGTGTGATTTACTTTGATTTATAAAGTAACTAGTGGCGTAACCAGACATTAATTTTGGGGGTGCAAAACGCCGTTACCATGAAAGAAGTAATTTTGTAGTTTATAACTACCACTTGGTAAAAAGTAAATAATATGCCATATCAATCTTATTTCATCTATTTAAAACTGTTCAAGTATTTCTATCGTTTTATCTAGTAATAAAAACAAAAACGAAGATCATTTAAGAAAAATAATTAAGATACCACGAGAATGAAATTTGCATTTCAGGGTGCGTTTTCACTGGGGATGCACCCCTCCCTTTCTTCGTCCACAAACACTGACCCAAAGACATTCGTTCAGAGGCAGCAAATACTTTTCTATTCTTTCTTCAGAAATTCGCTTAGTTAAAATCCTTTTTTTTTTTTTTCTATTCCTGATGTAAAAAATTTAAGCATGAGGAGAAAAAAAATTGTTATGTTTAAAATTGAAAACATCTGTCATAGTAGAATAAAAGAACTATCTCCTAAAATATTTCAAGAAAGAAAAAATCTTGGGGGATGCGTATGTCCCTTTGTCCCAGCTTCCTGGGTACGCCACTGAAAGTAACATATAAATTACTTTAAATAACTATATGATAAATACGTATTTACTATATTATAAATGCATATAAATTACTTTGATTTGCACGAATTCATTATTTTTGTTACTTAATATGAAATGTTCTTATATTTAATATAATACCAAGAATTATATTACGTAACATATTCAACTGTGAATGACTAATTAATATATTCAGTTTATAAAATTAAGGATTTTTTATTTCCAATTTTTGTATATTGTATTTATCATTGAGCAAAGTTTTGAAATACGTATGCGTATGAACAGATTTATATAATATGTAACGTGTGAAAATAAAATGCTATTACAAATTACAACTTTAAATTACGATAATGTACTGTCACTTTCAAACTGAATCATTCTTTATTTCTTTATTCATGTACTATTACTTTCATATTTAAAAAGTATTTCTTACGTGATTAATACAAAAATGTTCTTATTTTAATATAATACCAAGAATTATAATATGTTCAACTTATTAATATTTTCATTTTATAAGATTTAAAATTTTTGTTTCAATGTTTGTGTATTGTATTTATCATTGAGTGAAGTTATGAAATATTTTGCATTTTAACACATGTGTATTGTACGCAATGTGCAAAAAGAAATATACTATTGTAAATTATGATGTATAGTGTCACCTTCATACTTAATCCTTTTTTATTTCAAAAAAGAATGCATTTATTTTAATTTAATATCAATAATTTTTTTATTTATGCTCAAAAAAAAAACCGAATGACTTATTTATATAATCATTTTACAGGCTTTAGAATTGCTTATTCCGGTTTTTTTGAATAATGTATTTGTCACTGAGCGAACTTTTCAAATATGTAAGCGAATTAACACATACATACATACTGCATAAAAATTCTAAACCTTATAAAATGAATATATTAATAAGACACTCAGTTGAACATATTATAATTCTTGGTATTATATTATATATATGTGTGTGTGTGTGTGTGTGTAAGTTCAGTATTTATTTTTTGTTTTTGTTCCATTTTAAAGACTCGTGGAAAGAACATGTTACTTCAGATTAATTTTAAATTGCAATATGTGAATTCTTAAATTGATTTATATGTAATAATTATTTGGGCTAAAATTTAATATGAAAATGTATCTATTATAATATAATATTAAGAATTAATTTGTATAAAATTTCAAAAGTAAATAGCCTATTAATATATTCCTTTTATAGTCTTTAGAATTTTTACTTGCAATTGTTATATATTTTTTTTTATTTATCATTGAGCATAACTTTGAAATCCATATTAGCACATATGTAATACAATTAGCAGGTGAAAAGAAAAGAAAATACTATTATAGATAATTATATTAAAAATGTACTATTACTTTCATATTTAATAATTATTTCTTATGTGATTAATATAAAAATGTTCTTATTTTAATATAATACCAAGAATTATAATATGTTCAACTGAATGTCTTATTAATATATTCTTTTTATAAAGTTTAAAATTTTTGTTTCAATGTTTGTGTATTGTATTTATCATTGAGTGAAGTTATGAAATATTTTGCATTTTAACACATGTGTATTGTACGCAATGTGCAAAAAGAAATATATTATTTTAATTTATGATGTGTAGTGTCACCTTCATACTTAATCCTTTTTTATTTCAAAAAAGAATGTATTTATTTTAATTTAATATCAATAATTTTTTATATATGCTCAAAAAAAAAAAACTTAATGACTTATTTATATAATCATTTTATAGGCTTTAGAATTGTTTATTCCTGATTTTTTGAATTATGTATTTGTCACTGAGCGAGCTTTTCAAATATGTTTGCGAATTAACAAACACACACACATATGTATATGTATGTATGTATATAACATGTAAAGTCAATATTTATTTTGTTTTTGTTTTTGTTCTCTTTTAAAGACTCGTTGTAAGAATGTATTATTTCAGATTAATTTTAAATTGCAATATGTGAATTCTTTCACCGATGTAAACGTAATAATAATTTTTTTTATATTTGAGATAAGAATGTACTTATTTTGATGCAGTAGTAAGAATTATTTTGTATAAAATGTTCGAAAGTAAATGGCCTATTAATATATTGCTTTTATAGTCTTTAGAATTTTTTACTTGCTATTGTTATATTTTTTTATTTATCATTGAACATAGTTTTGAAATGCGTATTAGCACATATGTAATACACTTAGCGTGTAAAAAGAAAAGAAAATACTGTTACAGACAACTATCTTAAATATGTACTATTACTTTTATATTTAATAATTATTTTTGTGTGATTAATACAAAAATGTACTTATTTTAAAACAATACCAAGAATTATAATATGTTCAACTGAATGTCTTATTAATATATTCATTTTATGAGGTTTAGAATTTTTGTTTCCAATGTTTATTAATTGTATTTATCATTGAGCGAAGTTATGAAATACGTTAGCATATTAATACATATGTATTGCATACAATGTGTAAAAAGAAATATTACTACTTTAACTTGGGATATGTACAATTACTTTATCATTTGATTATTATTTTAGTTTTATTGTATACGAAAATGTACTTTTTTAAATATAATACCATGAATTATTTTCAAATAATTTGTTCAACTAAACGACTTATTAATATTTCGTTTCATACTCTTCAGAGTTTCGCAATTTTATTTTGTGTTTCCGAGAGTTGTGTATTTTTATCATTGAGTGAGGTATTGAAATGGATATGCGTAAAAATTACACACTTATTTATAAAAATTAAAAATTGTTAATTATGTTTTATATACAGACTATATCTATGTTTAATAAATTTTGACTAATAAAATGTTACAGATTTCAGCAAGGCTTTTGCTGTATGTTCCCTGAGAAAAAGTGCAATATCAAAGCTATTTTGTAATGTAGAAATACAATACAAACAAAATTGTTGTAGGTTTTAATTAAGTAATCATTGCGTTTCAACTACTTTGAATGAAATTTGATCAATAAATTAGACAGTAATATTTTATAGCAGACTGCAAAGCAAACGAGATCACAAACTGGCTTTACGTGGTGTTGGAAAAAAGGATATACAATTCTAAAGCATTTTCAATATTGATATCATATATTGATTTTAAAACATATGAGGGGTAAGTTACTTTATTATAGAACTCATTTCCATTTAGAAGTTTCCTCTTGTTTTTATTGTTTAATATAGTATAATTTATTCTATTTTATCGATTCTGTGCGTGATTCTACCAACGAATACACATTCATTTCCCAGAGTTGATTTCTACAGATTTATTAATAACTGAAGTCAACTGCCTAGCTTTACTTGTAAATAGCGCTCCATTCTGAATCAGTTAAGAGGAGAGAATAATACTGAAAACAGATATAAGCAGAACTTATATCGCAAGCAAGAGGTACAATTACATTCCTTTTTATAGGTAACTGATTCGAATTAACGCCAAGTTCAGATTGGAATTTAGAGAGAGTTATAAGTTCGTGAATCAGTATAACAGCAATTTGCATTTTCTTCACATATGTTTAATTCAGTGATTTTCAAACTTTTTCTTTATTATAACCCTTTATCTCAGCTTTTCCTGACATACCCTGAGTCATGACTAAAAGTTATAATGCACTCTCCTTCCCGAATATATGCCAACGGTAGCCTGGAAGACTTGGTCGCGGACTGGTAGCCGGCGGTTTTCGTTGGGTCGTATGTTCGAGCCTGAATGCCAGTTAAGACCCGCCGTATAGACGAGGCTGATGCACGTTAAAATTGTCGGGGCCCATAGTCCTCCCGTTGGAATGGTTTGGAAGTTAGGAGAGGAGGAGCCAGCTCAAGCATCGTCCTCGTCACTTGACTAAGGTTCAAATTTGCTAGGTCCGTCGCCAATAGCCCTCTCGTTGCTTCTAACGAGACGTCAATAAAATCAGCCAACCCCCTCGAATATAGTGCTCTCTAAACATTATTATCGGATTGTTTTTTCTTTGTTTCTTTCTACCTGTGGTTCTATTCTGAAAGTTCACATAAGAGATAAAACATTTCAATAAAGCGTGTCTATCAAACGGATTAGGATATGAATTTAGTCATCAAAGTTCGTGAATCAATTTAACTTCAGCTTGCATTTTATTTTTCAGGTCTGTTTAGT
This sequence comes from Nephila pilipes, assembly GCA_019974015.1. Lineage (NCBI taxonomy): Eukaryota > Metazoa > Arthropoda > Arachnida > Araneae > Nephilidae > Nephila > Nephila pilipes. Next base: position 206,718 of record BMAW01078484.1, on the reverse strand, counting down.
TCAGTGGTTTTAAAACTTTCTCCTTAATATATCCCTTGATCATAGTTTTTTCCCTGGCGTACCATCAGTTACAACTAAAATTTGCAATGTTCCTATCCTCCGCACCAACATAAAAAGTTATGAAATTTTGTTGTGTTTCTTACAATTTTAAGGAGACTCGATACCTTTGAATCATTTTTTTTTATTAATGCATTTAAAAATTTGGTTTTAGTGAGTTATGTAGTGTTTCTATTCAAGAAAATTATTTTACATGAAAATTTGAATACATTGTTAACACAATTTTGAAAATTTAAATTTTTTTTAAAAAAAAAATTGAAAAACTTCAAAACCTTACTCCTCCTTTATTTATTAATTTTTTACTATGAAAATTTTTTGTAATATTCTCAAGGATATTTTAAGCAAATTTAGGGATCGATTTTGTAATAGCTTATTAAAGTTTGGAGGAAAAAAATAATAAAATGTTGGTTGGCATGCTAAAATTCAGCAAAAACACAGATTTCTTATATTATTCTTTTTTTTTTTTTTTTTTTTTTTTTTTTTTTATAAAAAAGTATACATTTCTTTCAAAATGGATCCTAATTTTGTTACATGTATTATATATAACACACAGAAGAAAATGGAAGTGATTGATTAATATTTGTTGGAGGAGTAGCATTTTAAATGCAATGATGAGTCGAAAAAACACAAACTGAGAAAATCCCTTTTAAAATTTATAACACTGAAAAAAAATATTATATGCTTCAATTAACTTAAATATCCTTTTATATCATAAGCTATATGTTTTTCTTCGAAATAATAGCATTTTCACAAAATTTTATTAGATATTTTTAATAATTGATAATATTTTTCAAGGTATTAATTACAATTGAAAAACATGAAAAATGAAGGAAATGTAAAATAATAATAAATACAACCATTTTTAAAACTTTGTACTTCATATATCACCAATATTATATTTATATGAAAATATATAATGAATAAAAACACAAATTATGAAAAACAAATTATATTAATTGCCTTAATTTAAATATTATACTTGCACATTTTATACGGAAAAAAATTATGATAGAGATTTATATTATTATTTGCACCTCAAACGTATCTTGGTCTATATGTAATACCTTCCTTTTTTATCATTAATGCTTCTCTTTTTAAAACTGCTTTCTTTATCAGTTTACGTGCACGCTGATATTTTTTGTTTTTGCATCTCATTGTAAACAATTTTTTTTTACAATTCCTGTTTTACACCAAGATCAATCATGCATTTTCCCAAAAGTATGCACATAGCTTTATGTGTCTCCTTGACACTTCGTAAAGTTCCTTTGTTAAATTCACAAATGGCTTCTGTTACTCCATGTATCGCACGATCCTTGTGCACAAATATTTCTTTTGGACACTTTGAACAAATCATATGCAAACTTTCGTTTACATTTTGTGTACCGCAATTGACGCACCTTTCTAAGAGTTCATTAGCAGCAAGCCCTTGGTAAATAGAAGGATATGTGGCAAAAAGCTTTCTTTTATTTGTGTTCCCATGTGAAGTTTGTGAGAACCTGGTTTTTCTCCCTTTGCTATTGCAGATTGGTAAAAACACCACGAACTACACCTGTTGGGCATTTTGAATGTTGACACTTTTTGTCAGTGGAAATGCTGTGATGTAATGTGGCATATATTGCTCTTTTCAAGGCAAGAGCATCCCCTTTGTTTTTTAATATGGCCTTCTGATAATAAGAAATTAATTTCTTTATGGTAGTTCCTTTCAGAGTTGCATAACTTTTCCCACTTAATGAGATGCCTTGAGCTCTCGATTCCTTCACAGCATTCCGTAAGGCAGTGCCTAACCTTTTACTCACATGGTTTATGCATTTCCCATTTTTTATTTTGACAATATCCTCATAGATATTTCTTTCAGATCAGTAATTGAAAGTTTTACAATCTCCATCAGACAATAATGTAGAATATCGAAATCCTAATCATTGCGATCTTTCCCACAGTATCAATGTTGACTCCATTTCCATCAAACCCGATGAACCAGTGTGATTCATATCACACTCATTCTTATGCCCTTTAAACCACATTTCATATTCTGCACTTGATTTTCCAAGTTCTCTTTTTGCTATGGAACAATGTCGACATACTTTGCACATAACTTTAAAGTCAATGACATAGCCAGTAAGTATATCGATGACACAACCAATGCCAATTAAAGATGTATGGCCTCGTGTCAACCAACAACCATCGAAAGAAACATTTATGTCGACAAATGGGACATCAGCAGGTACTTCATATGCCTTTCGTACTTCAGAATGTACTTCTTTTAGCATAGTCTTTGCAGCAACAGCATAAGCTTTGTGAAGAAGTTTAGTACATTTGCTGTAAAAGGCAAGATATTTGTGGCCATACAAAATTTCTCAATGGCTGAATAACATTTCTCAATGTTGGAGAATGCTTATGTAACTCGTAAATTGATATTAGGAACAGTATTTGTTTGCCTTTCATTCGATGTTTCTACAGCACAAACTTTAGAAGCACAAGAACTGCAGATTAAATTTAAAGTATAGGAAAATCCTAACTTTTTCCCACGTTCTAGCTTTTAAGTTTTTTCGACGCATTCTTGGCATTTCAGCTTGTCAAACAGTTTACTGATTTGAACAAAGTTCACAAATAAGAAATTTCCTGTATCAGAACAATCAATATTTTCAACATTTAATAACTGTTCAATTCTGATAGTAGGAACAGCAAATTTTTCTTCTGTAGTATTAGCTTTATTATCAGCATCACTACAACAACGTTTACTGTTCATATGCCTTGAATGACAACGCCGTTTTACGCGAGGTATTCTTTTATCTTCAATTCTCAAAAAAATAAACACCAAAAACTTAAACAGGTTCAGCACAAACAACAATGAAAGTCTTGATAAAGACTGTTTTTTTCCCTCAATATAAAACGTGTTTATAATTAGCTCGATATCAACACTACAATTAAAACACGATATCAACAACAAATTGCTTGTAATGAAAGTTTTAGTCACAATAAAAGAACGCTAAAATGTTGCAGTTATGATTAAAACGAAATAAAATTAATTTTAGAAAATTATTGATAAAAAATAACATAAAATTTCTGACATTCAAAAAAAGGGGCGTGGTCAAGTCACAAATTTTTTTTTTTTTTGCTTACATTTATCAATTTCATTTTTTTTCAAGCTTCTCGTGCTCTTATACACTAAAGTAATACATCAATCGAAAGATAATAATTCAGAAAATGTTTCTAAATAAAAATAAAAAATAAATTTTTTTTTGGTCAATTTTGGGGTACCGCGTCCCTTTAAAGGCTCATTATTGCCAATGAGTGCAATACGCGAAGTAATACTAATGTTGTGGTATTTTTCTGTCTATAAGAATATTATAATTTGATTCCCATTCTTTAACGTGTGGCTAAGATAAAAAGAAGAGCCAGGATGTAGAGTAGAATGATTGATTGACCGTGTCATTATTTCTCTAACCTGCAATATAGCGAAAAAATAAAAATAATAAGTACTTCAATTTGCATTAAAATAAAAAAAAAAACAGTTGTGACGGTAAAACCATGTCTTTTGTCGGAAAAGTTGGTCTCAATGACAGTTACCTTTGGTGTATAAAAGGTTATAAGAATCACAACTTAACGGGATTAATCTGTATTGGAAGAATTACTGTCATATACTGTTTTATTAACCCGTTTAATATCCATTTGAAATAACTTCAAATCTTCCCTTCCTATAATCTGACTGAATTCCAACATTCCAAGAAACTTCTGAGAGCCGCTTCGCGTTCCAGGAACCCGATGAAATCCATCGTCCATTTAGATGCAAAAAGTAAACAAGTTTTTATATATTTATTGAACATTGTAATTTTCATTGAGATTTTACAAAATCAAATTTGTTACTTAATCCTTACATGTACCTTTTTAAAATAAAGAGATACGTTTCTAATTTGTTTTAAATAGCATGTTTTAGTTCCTTTTCTTATCGTTGATGCACTCTTTTTCATTCACATTTATATAATTTAACACTATTCAGGAAAGATCTTAATCATATAAAATGGCATAACATGATTATTTTAAAAAATGATTTCCCTTCATTTTAGTTTTTCTTAACTTTTATGCTCTGATGATAATGATACGTGATTGGAAAAACTACATTCTTTTTTCCAAGTGATTTTTAGAAGATGACAGCCGAAAAGTCATGGTCGCAAGGCTGTGGCTGGCAATTTTTCAGCCAAGTCACGTGTTCAAGGCTTGGTTCCAATGAAGATCCATCGTAGCGGAGTTCATGCCTATTAAACTTGTATGGGCTCATTGTCCTCACATTGACTTGGTGTAGAATTTTGGAGAGGGAGATGTCAGCTCAGGTGTAATTCTTGTCATTTAACCGAAGTTCAAAATTACGATGTCCATCGCCAATAGCCCTCGTGCCAATAACTTTTAAGTGCGACGTTAGTTAGTAATCGATCAAAAATCAGAATTACAAGGTCCATCGCCAACAGCTCTCGTTTTGATTCGAAGTACAATGTTCGTAAATAACTATTCAAATTAAATAATCAAATAGTGTTCATTGGTAAATTTGTAGCGTAGGGTATTCTAATGAGATTAGTGATCGTGGTAGCCTTGTGGTTATCGCGGCCGGCGGTTTTCGTCGAGTTGTAGGTTCGATATTTGATGCCACAAAAAACCCGCCGTGTAGCTGGGGCTGATGCACGTTAAATCAGTCGGGGTCCAAAGTCCTCCCGTTGGCGTGGTGTGGAAATTAGGAGAGGGGAGGCCAGCTCAGGTGTCATCCTCGTCACTTGATCGAGGTTCAAAATTACGAAGAAAAATTAGTTTTATTTTTGACAGACAGCGTTGTAAAAAAAATTACTCTCGTTAAAAGTTCTAATATACAAAATTTTATTAAATAATTTTAAAAATACTTATAAAAATTAAAGGTATTTAAAAATAAACTAGAAGAGTCAATTGAAAAAAAATTGGAAACTAAGAAATTAAAAGTTCATCAAAAGAATTAAAAGTAAATAAGAAAGTAAAATAATAAAAATTTTGAAGTAGAAACTATATATATATATATATATATAAATAGGAAAAAAGATGTGCAAAGATTACAGCTGAAAAAAAAAACAGCCTTAAACATTAAACAGATAGATAGCTTGCTGGAAATAATCTGATGCATAGCTTTTAAATAGATTTCTCTTGTTCGATTTAGATTTCAATCAGGATAGCATAATGACCAATCCATTTTGCAGATATCCTCACTTTCTGGAAGCTTCTCAACAGCAGATGTCTAAATGAACATGCATTGCCGTCTAGAAAAATAAAGTCTGGACCAATTGCCTCTGGGAAGAGAAGTACGTGGGGGAAGATAATTTCATTGGAATAACGATGTTCAGTAAGTGAAGCGCTGTCGAAAATTTGGAGTCCAATTCTTCATTCTACAAGCCTCCTACACAAACGCTCCAGGACCATCCAAATGGTCTCTCTCCCTGATGTTATTGGAATCAAACCGTGCCCCTATCTACTTCTAAATCAAATTGCATTCAGAATCGTTGCTCAGACGGAATGGACTTTCATCAACAAACAGATCATGGCTCCACTGATGAGTTGTCCAGTCTTTGTGTTCTTGACACTACTGTAAACGGTGCCGCTGACAGTCTGCTGTTAATGGTGTGCAGCGTTCAGGACGACGGGCGAATGCGCCCCCTTTATGTAGACATCTGGATGAAGAAACCTTTGATACATGTTGTCCAGTGCCGGTGCTGAGCAATGTTACATGACGTCCGATTCCAGTCTTTTTTGGCGTGCTAAACTATCCACCAGTCATCACTTGCTGTTGTTTCCCTCGGCCGAGCACCGAGCCTTCCTGATAGATGTACCTGTCATTTGGAAGGTTTTCCAAGCTCTTAAAACTACACTTTTGTCAATTCCAAACTCTTGTACCAAACTACGCCCCTCTTCAAGCTTGCCGATCATTCTACCACGTGTAATGGTATCCTGAGGGTTTCTTGTAGACATTGAACGTACGATTTCACTTTCATTTGCAAAGAATGTCTGGAAATGCGTCATTCCTCCGTTTTTTTTTTTTTTTTCAGTTGCCATGGCAGTGAGCGCACGTATTTTACGCGTTTGTGTGTCGCGACGGCCCCTCTGATGTCATAGTGCTGATATTTGCATATACATCAACCTTCTACTCTGCTGCCTTTTCACTGTATGTATATATATATATATATATATATATATATATATATATGATTTTCCAGCTAATTAACAAAGATTTAATTATATTTTCAAATGTACTGTAAAACCAGTTCCTCAGTTCTTCGATAGATGGCACCATGAATCAACATCATGTGATAGCTCGTACAACGTCCCTATTCCGGAACAAAACTGAGCGACATTTTGTTCTCGCTCTCTTTTTCACCTCTTTCCACTCTTCCCTCGTTGAAGGCGAACTTCGAACGCCAGAGCGCGTTCCAATGCCCATCGCCTATATGGGTTAAATGAGGCTGCTATCTATCTTTCTCCGATGAACTGATCAATTTGAATATAGTATTTTGTATATATTTCCCCTTCATCTCTCCTTCTAATAAACTAAGTAAAACAACTTCAAGCATCGTCATCATAGAATCTGGTAATGAAGCACCCTAGACAAACCAGCCCTTTGCGTAAGAGCAAACCAGTGTAATTTCGGGATGCACAATCTCGACACCACCATTCTCTCTCTCTCTCTCTCTCTCTCTCTCTCTCTCTCTCTCTCTCTCTATATATATATATATATATATATATATATATATATATATATATATATCGTAAGATTAGAATTTATTCAAAATGTAAAGTTACAATTAAAATAACATTTTTGTGCCTTACAACTGTTGGTGAGAGTAATCATACACTCTAACAACTCGTTATTTATCGTAACATTTTTCTTTACATCGGAGCAGTCTTAACAATCGAAAATCAAATTTTGTTTCGATATTTTGCTCTTCTAATTATTTGGCTTTCGAGTAACCCTAAGCGAATCTCGCTTTCGTCAGTACATGTTAATTACTTTAATTATATAATTGCTTTAATTGCTTGTTGCTGAGATGAAGAGAATAGTTTCGATCATTTCATGCTTCTCATTCCAATTTTCTTAGATAGCACTGATACTCGTTATCTTTTTATTTCCATATTCAGCAAAGAATATCACTAATAAGCCTTCAGTGCTTTGTGTTAGGATTTTCAGATTCTTTGGAATTAATTTCGTTTGTTATATTTCGAATCTCTTTTCCTAGTTAGTACTCTAATCTTCTCATACATTCCATCACTTCAGAATCCTATTATCTGCTTTAGTTTGACAAATTAGCATGCAAATTTGCTGAGACATTTAGTTTCCAGATTTTTTTAGTTACAACATAAAAATGATATTCCTTTTGTAGTAGTTAGAACAGAACTGAAGTCTTTATGTGAAGACTTATTGAATTTAAACTTTCCATACTAGTTAAGCGCACTGTACTATGATGTTCAAATTATTCTTACACCAACAAATTTATTCAAAAAGGGAACACGTCACATTTTAACACCCTCCACATAATAGAAGAAACTTCTTACAAAATAAAGTATGATATATATATATATATATATATATATATATATAAAATTATTAAGTAATTTGTTATTATAAGTATTTCTTTTTTAATTTAATCATAATAATAATTTCTTTAGAGTTGTGAGTCAAAAAGAAATTTCTAATAAAATTATGGAATTGTTTAAGAACATTGGTATCAATATTTATAATGTTAAATCACCCAAAATTATTTTAACACCAAAATTTCATAAAACAATATAACATTTAAAACATTAACTGATGGTACTAAAGCTTATATTCCTCTCCTGTTGGTAAATAATTACGAAAAATAACATGGCATATTATGCATGAATTGGGGAGTGCTGCAATTATTAAAAAATTTGCTTATTTGTATACTATATTAATAATAAGCAGATTTAAGCTGTGATAAATATATTAATAGTTATGTTCTTAATTCAATTGACATGGAGAATCTTACTGAAGTTTTAAAAGAGATTTATTAGAAATTAAATGTAAATAAAAGTATTGCATACGAAAAATTTAATTTCATTACATCGTTATGTTAGTATCAAAAAGAAAATTATGTTTTTAAATAATGATATATATATTTATAAGTAGATTAAAAGTATACCACAGGATGGTCTTGCCAGCAACTTTTTAGCATTATATTTATAATATTTTTATGATGATAATTTATTTGATAACAAGAGTTTTTAAATATTTAGATATATTAATGGAGTTATTTTCTTTCAAATTAATAATTATAAAGAGGTTAAACATTTCTTATCTTTTTATCCAGAGATTTAAATAATTTGTAACCAGTTATCGTTTTATTTTTTCTTATCTTTTCAGCTTATCTTATCAACCAAATTTATTGCAAATGGATATTTATATAAATGAAGCGGACTCCTTACATATTCTTTTTACAAAATTAGAAGATAATAAAATTTTATGTAATATATATGATAAAAGAGACCTTTTTTACTTCGGACTCATACTTATTTGGGAGTTCTTTAAATCTGAATATTTTTCGAAATAATATTTATAACCAAATATTGCGTAACATCAGACTTGTGTCTAAAACCGATGAATGTTACATTGACATGGATAATTTTAACAAAGTTTGTAAAGATGTGGAATTTCCTTTGAATTTTGTTAAGAGTAATTTAAAATATAATAATTATAGTTTTTGGGTTTTCTTGGGGATTCCTTTTAAATTCTTAGGAACTCTTGTAAATACGGTTCATTTGTTTTCTTATTTTGCTTTCATTTCTTAAATTTTCTTTTTCCTGTTTTTTCCATTTTGCTTTTTTTTAAAAGTTTTTAAAATTCCTTTTCACAAGTACCCTTCCTCTCTGTTAAAGAACATTGATAACTATCCGGTTTAAACAACACGGAAAAATCTTGGTATGTTAGAGAAAAATACATATTTTCCTGTTGCGTGGCAACTGTCTCGTGTAAGTTTTTTCAAGAATATTTAACAATTACTTCCATTTTTTTTCCTATGTGTATATATAATGCATGTAACAAACTTAATAATCCATTTTTCAAATAAATAAATAAAATGCGCACTATTTTTTAAAAATCAAAATGTAGGAGGATATCTGTGTTTTGGCTGAATTTTATCATAAAGACCAATATTTTTTTTTATATCCGAAACTAAATAAATTGTAACAAATCAGTCCCCAAAGTTGTTTAAAACATCGTTGAGAATCTTCTAAAAGTATTCATACTAAAAGATTAATAAAAAAGGAAGGAGTAAAGTTTAGAAATTTTTCAAAAAATTTAAAGTTTTAAAATTATGTCAACAATACAATTAGATTTTCGTGTGAAATCATTTTCTTGAACAGGAATATTTAAAGGCATGTTAAAACCTAATTTTTAAATGCATAAATAAATAAAATGTTCAAGGGTACAAAGTCCTCTTGATGAAAATCATTGATAAAAAGGTGAATACATACGCCCTGATAGCATACTGTTGCATCAGAAGATTTCAAAGTAAAAGAAGAACCTGAAACTCAAGAGATGAAAGCAATTTCAATGTTTGTAGAGAGCATAAGCGGTAAAGTCCCCATAACAAGCTCCTATAGGGCCATCTGCTCTAATTATCCTTTTTTCAGGAGAGTAGTGAATATCTTACAATTACTGATCTTTACACACAAACAGTCGATTCTATTGAAATGTTAGTGGCCTACATTTCACACGCACGTAATAACATAACTGCACAAAAACGTTTCACAGGCGATTTTCATCATGTCCACTTTGCTTCAGGGCTTCACGTGACACCGTGTTATAGCATGATCCACAGTGGCATGTAACTGATCGGAATCGATGTTGGGTACGGGCGAAAGGATGTAGTTTTTCAATGTTTCCCCCAGGTAACCTCACCTGATCTCTGAGGTAAACTCAAACCCAAAATCACAAGTGATTAGGTCAGGTAAACGTAGAGACCATCTTGTAGGAAATGCAAGATTAATAATGCAATCCTCCGGAAAATGACCTCCCAGCAATTATTGAGCCTAACGGACAATGTGAAGAGGAGCACCATCTTGCTGGAATAAGTACTAGCATTCTAGAATGACTACACCTTGCAATATGTTTCCTGTCTCAGCTTGAAATGAATTAAATGTCAATATTGAATTGTAACTATAATCCAGCCTCCTTAAGTTTCTTATGTATTGTTCTTATTTATGGCCGAGTGGCAACAACTACATTCTAACGGTTTGGGTGTTGTCTGTTTACTTTCGGTTTCGGAATTCTCTTGCTTTGTTAGCAATGCTGAGATAACACTGGCATTTAAACTTGTTAAATAATAAAGAATTTTATTATAAGAATTAATATCATTCATCTGGAGAACTTATAGTTCATTTGAGTGATTCATTTTAGAATAAAAAGCGTCCGTATAATTTAATTTGACTCTGTTATCAACATTCTCAAAACGTTCTGCAGTTACAAGACAGGTTTTGGGTCTCTGTGGAGTGATTTTCTTAAAGAAATATAACTCAGTCACAAAGAACGGAGTGAAGCTGATCCATGCAGTGGATGTAATGGAATTTTTTTGACCTGGTGGAGATTCCCAAGTTTCAGCACTTTTAATTGTTCCCACAGTTCCGCTCATATAAAAATGAATCTCATACGACCATAGGATGTTCCATTGCCATTTCTGTTCCCCCTCCTTCCGTGCTCAGAATGTTAGAGCGAACGTTTCACGCGGATCGTCATCGACAGATTTATACACTCGGAAGTGATGGATCTCATACGGATAAGCTTTGAGTACTGTCCGCATGTATCTCCATACTGTAGAGTATGACCTAGTTGCCTTGATACGGCCCGAGCCTGTATGCTCCTGGTGTGTTCGTATTGACCTGCTCAACGATAGCAGTTGCGTTATCATCCAAACCTGCACTATCCGTTTTTATTGCCGTTGACCTGCTTGAATTGCAAAGTTACCCATTTCCTTGAAGCATTTGACCATTCGCCGCAGAACACATGGTGTTACTGGACCCATACGCAAAGATTTTTGCCCATCGTACAAGCGAAAGCTTTGACAGCGTTATCACTGTCTTGGGAGAATAACTTCAGCAGAAAAGAACGCTTCGGCAACGAGAGAACCATCATGGTGGTATAACAATGTTCAGAATCTATTCGTCCTTCAATTTATCTATAACGATGTAGTAGTAGCCTGCCTCTTATGCAAATTTTGTCCTTCGTCATTGAACTCACAGTCGAATATATTTATAAATTCTTACCAAACTAGATAGGTTTGTGTGTATTTTATTGATTCATTGTTAATAAAGTCGCACTTCGAAGCAACACGAGAGCTATTTGCATTCTCAATTTCTGATCCTCGTTCAAGTGACATCTCCAACCTTCCACACCATATCAAAGGGAGGATGTGATGTGAAACCACTACAGATTTAATATGGCACGGTCCGGCTACACAGTGGGTCTTTAATGGTAGTAGGGCTCGAATTCACGACTCGACGGAAACAACACCGATCGCGAATTCATGACTGAAAACACTAGGCTACCCCGACCACACGGTTTGTGTGTAAATATCTGTAATAATAAATTACCGACACCTCGTATTATGTTCTTTTTTGGTTATGTGTGTCATGTTAAATTTTCCTTACCTTAAATAGATCGCAGCGTTTTATTTTTACTTTTCGACCTTTGCTGGAACTAATTTTTTTCTTCCATCAATTAATTTCCAATGGCTTGATATGTATACCCTTCAACAAATAAAAAGAATTTACTTCCACTACTTCTCTCGCCAGGGCGTCCCAAACAGGAATAATTTCATTTGAACCACCCGATATGTATGTGTGTTACATATTCTCATGGACGTTAACTGCTGTCGTCTTTAAATAATTGTCAATCGTTACTAAATGTTTTCAATCATGTATATTAAAATTTTTTGGAGTAGTTTAATTATAAGTTGTTGTTCTGTCCATGACGAATCAGCACGTAGCCTAATGTGTCTTAGGCAGCAAATTTCACCAGAGAAATGAGAGATGTTAGACAGAATCAAATGTTTTTATTCTCAAGGGAAAAGACAGCTTAATGGAGTTCAGGAAGCTAACTGGTAACCATGATATTCACGGCTCTTAAGTGAAAGTCAAAGTAATTTAATTTAAAAAGACTGGTGTTTAGACTGATTAATTTCAAAAAGAATAAATTAAAATTTTCACAATTTTCCCTTTTTATATGACTGATTCAACAATTTGGCCATAGTTACTGTCGACTTAGCGAAGATGGAAAATTAATTATATGTTTTAAAATTTTTGACAGGGCATGGATTAATATCAAAACACTGATTTATGCAAGTGCATCAAATATTCAAAATAATTTAAAATTAATGTATATGAGATGAAGCAACAAAGTTACAAAATCAGCAATTATAAAAGCAAAATGTGATAGTTTATACACCCTCTTGGCATACTCAAATTTCAAACTAACATGATTAAGTGATGGAAGTTGTTATGTAGAGCTTCAATGAGAAAGAACAAATTACTTTGATACAAGTTTTTTTTTTTTTTTTTTTAAATTTTTAATACGTATAATTTTTGTTCACTACATCTGTAGAAAAAAAAGAAATGTCAAAAAAAGTTCTTGAAATATGTTAAAATGTCCCCTTATATTGTTGAAATGACCTTGGCATATGCAAAAATACACTAAATATTAATATTTTATAAAGAGGTACATGGTTATGAAAAATACGCTATTAAAAATATGCAATAAAGCAAACAAATATGTTCCAAATTAGAGGGGAGGGAGGGGTGAATTTGCAAAGTTTAAGTTATTGGGTTCCATTAGGAATTATTTTGTTTTTTTTCTCTGTACTAATCTTCAGTAATTTCTCCAACACAAACCGTAAATTTCTTTCTTCAACAGGAGAAGCATGATAAGTTCTCAAATAAACTATATCAAATGTTTTTTATGAATAAAATATGAATTACTTTTCTGCATTATTTTATTTTAGAAGTTTTTAATGTATTTTAGTTAATTTATCTTTTGATTCCCATTTATCCTTCGTGAACAGTTCTGAGGTAGGAAATTTCCTCCTCGGGTATCTGAAAATAATGGAAATTAACATTTAATTTTGTTTCTATTTAATATTGTTAAAGGCATCTTCAGAGCAATAATCCAAATTTATGATACTTCTGGCAAATATACAATACAGTGATATTCGCAGAATATTTTTGTATAACTCTTTTTCCCTTATTAATAGTTGAATCAATAAAAAATATTGCACATAGGATAAGCAAAATTGAAACTTAAGATTTGCTCAGTAAAAACAATATCAAAATGTTATACATGAACTAAAGATTTTAACTTAAAAACCTATCATAAGACCAATGAAAATCAACATAATGGGGGGAAAAAAAAGTCAAATTTTTACATTCTAAAACTTGATCAAGAATGTATTAAAACTTTAATGAAACAAGAGTCATAAGTAATTTATAAGAGCAATAGCTAATAGCAATTAATCTGAGTAAAAATGAAAAATTTATGAAATTAAAATTTAGTTTCACTTTTTTTTGTTTGTTCTTTACCGCGTTTTTACTTCACCTAGAAAGCAGTTTTTTCCCCCTTCTGGAAGAGCCATTGTACAGATATATTTACTTTCCCCTTTCACAAATCGCAAATTACTTTTAAAAGGCTTAAGTAGTTAAATTTACATTTTTCTTTCAATCAACATCCCCAGCACATTTTTTAAGACCATAGGCGAAGGACGGTGCATTAGGGTTCGCGTGATCCGATGAACTCGTTCTTTAGGATTGGTCGATACCCACAATCATGTTTTCGCATAAGTGGAATCTTGGCGGTTTTATTTATGTCTTCTTATGAATATCAATTTTTGTTACCATTTAATAATTGGCAGTCATTACTAGATCTTTTCAGTCATATTCATTAAAGAAATTTGGAGCAGTTTATTCATTATAAGTTGTTGTTCATGCCATGACAAGGTAGCATTCTGTAGGAAAAGGGAATTTGACCTAATCAATATTAATCTAGAAGCTAAATTGGGTTTTGGAAACTAGAAGGTAACCAAGAAACATGCAGTTCTTAAAAAGGAAATCAGAGTTGTTTAAATTTAAAAAAATTGACGTTAAAATGATTAATTTTTAAAAAGAAATGATGAATTTAATTTATCGCACACACACTCCCTGGCACATACATATATATATGAAAAATAAATATATATAAAAAAATATGTAATGATTCAACTTAAATTTGTAATAATTACACTAAAAATTATTTAATTTCCGAATTTTCTCATTCTCTATCTCAAAAGTAAAGAGTTCATTCCTATTTTCTGATCTAATTCAAAATGATCCTTTTCTTTATTAGATCACGCGCTCATAAAATCTGTTGAATCAACTTCATCGTCATAAATCTGTCGGAAATAATCCTACCAGACGTCAGGGATATCCCTCATTATCCCTTCATCTGTACCACGTGAATTACCAACATGATTGGTAGAAATCCCTGCTATAAAATCAATTGCAAGATATATAAAGGATAAGGTTTTCTTCTTTTCAACTTCTGTTATAACCGAGAAGACGGAGCTGCGTCTTTTGCCTTATGTATTCTTGTTGACTATCAGCTAAAATGAATAAACAATCTTATGTGATAAAAGGACTATTCGTTTCAGTAATTCATTAGGAATATATTATTTTTGCTTATTCAGTAATATTTAAATTCATTACACACTCTAAATAATTTTTTCAACTTTCTTTTTATTTCAATTTTTTAACGTGAAACATTTCATCCACATTTAAAAATACTGATTTCCTCCTTCAAATAGATTCACAGGAACATTTGTGTAAGACTCCATCAAGAGCCCTTTTTATACCGACAAAACCAAAATTTTCAGGTTTTTCCCGTTTTCCAAACCGGCTATATAAGCTGTCTGCGTAATTTAATGTTCACTTTTTCCTCTATTCTTTGGTTGTGTTGAGCCAAGCCGCTATGGACGGTTCTTTAGTCATTGCTGGACAGTATCATAAAAAATAATTTGCTTTGAATATTTCCAAAAATATTATCACCATGATGGTATAAACCACTTGGACTAATTACATTTAAATGACTGCCATTTATTTGTATCATTTCATCGATGACAACATAACATTATCCACGATGTTTAAAACTGAAAAATTCAGGATGTGTGGCGCGGAAAACCCAAAGCAATAGGCTTCGACAGAAGCAAAATTTAAGCACGGGGGACGCGTTACCCGTGTCTACCTAAGACCGCAATTCCCATGGGAAAAAGAGATCACTAGAGCGCTCGGGTGAGTGATGTCCGTACTTCCCTATAGAAGGTAAGCCCTTGCGGACCATTAAATATAAAGCCAAATATTTGTATTAATGATTAGGTTTGTATAGTATTTACTTTAACGTTTAAAAAAAAAAATTAAAATATATGAAGGATGATTGATATTACATGATGCGCAGCTCTTTCGAAGGTTTGCATAATTGATAGCTTTTATACATCAGGAAGTTTTTTTGTTAAGTTTTATTAAAATTTCTGCAACCCACTCTTTAAGTAACCTAGATTTGTACGAAAAGTATTAATTTTTTAACTATATTACAACATAATATAGTTAATATAGTAATAACAATATTTATTAATGAATATTAAAAACGCTTGTATCTTAACATTTGATTAATTGTTTATTAGCATCATATTTAAAAGCAACATGAAGGCTACACTGACCAGACTTAAAAAGTTTGAACAAAAGCTAAAACATGTAGCTTGATTGAAACATGGCTACCCATGAGCTCACGACCAAGACAACTCATTTACTTTGTTAGAATATTATGATAGTTCCTAATATCTATCGATTTTATATCAATTTGAATTTTTTAGAATAATTTACAATGATTGATAATTATTTTAAATTCAAGTCTGAACGAATTTGAACAAACTATTTGCTATAATATTGGCTAATTGTTCATGTATATAAATATTTTCATCTGCATATTTAAACAAGTTATACAAATAATAGCAAAATATCTATAGTAGCTTTGAGAATGCTATACATTTTTAATTGAAATTAATTTTTAGCAAAATGCATCATATTAACTCTTAATTAAAATAATTCAAAACTTGAGATGGTACTTAAAAAAATAATAATAACAATGTTTAAATGCTTTTCAGACGATATAAATGTAATTAATGTTTTTGGGGGAAATTCTTTTTCAAAACGATGCTGTTTAATAGAAAAATATTTTTTCGATAAAATAACATACATAAACGAGTATTTTATTATATTCCGATACAAAGGCACCCTCACTTTTAAAATAATTTTTTTTTTAAGTTTGCTTTACAAGTTAGGACACAAACATCTTTTCATTTGAATTTATGCATACAACTGTAAGATAAAAAATTCTCAACTATCTGTTGATTTAGAAGAGAAATTCTCTTCACAGCATAATATTTATTATAGCACATTAAATTAGATTGTTACACGAAAGAACTAATTACTACAGAAGAGAAAAATAAACTACTACAAAATGGATCAAGCACGATTAAACAACAAAATAGTTTGCAGCAATTGAGTGGTATGTTTACTCAACACTTTCCATCTTGTGACAAGAAACTGAGCTTTTTACAAATCATAACAAATTACTTTCTGAATTAATTTGTCTCGAGACTGAATTGAAGGAATGATGTTATTGGGAAAGAGAGATGCTGTTCTGCACACAATTTATTGAACTCAGAATAAAAGCTAGTTTTAAGTTACCTAATGTGATACAATCACATATATTCCACTTCTATCAACATTAAAAAATGTTCAACTTTTTTAATCACCCTTCATAAGGTTGTAACAAAAGTAGCCTCATCATCTCTGAAGAAAATCATGAGATGCTGACATCGTTTTAGGATGTTCAAAGATGGAATGCTTATGATGTTGTGGTGGTTGTGAGCAAATGGAATGCACATGAAATTTAATTTAGTAACAAACACAGAGAAATCAGTATCTAATTAATATGGATCAAAGAATTCATCTAGAAACCAAAATATACTAAAGCAGAGATCCCAAAACCAATTCAAGTGGAGTACTCTGTACTATTAAAGCATGATGAATCAGTAGATAGACAAGATTTCAACCTAGAGTTCTGTCATACAGCATTTAAGAAAAACTGTTAAAAAATTATAGAATTTTCAATTATGTCATTAGTTTGAAGATGGTAGTAATGTTTCACTAAATATCATTTTTCACCTTAATTTTAAGAGAAGTTTTTATATTTAAAGAAATTTCCTGAATTTTGCATGTGATTTTTGTAAAACTTCAATTAAAAAGAATACAATACTAGAAATGAACACACACAGTTTTGTTTCACATAGAGAGATTATTTTCTATTTTACTTCAAATATCTAAATTATTTTGACTGTAGTTATCAATGAGGATATAGTGCCATAGATAAATTAGCTTTAGGACTGGAAATAAATCTAACTTTAAAAACAAAGCTAATTTGCCAGTGCTAAGTTTTGCTTTTAAATTGTTTTCATAATGTTTGTTTTAAAGAAATTGAGCTAAAATTATTCACTTTATGGTTCTTATCTCTTTGGGTAATTCCATACATTGTATACTTTAGAAAGTTGAAATTTTAACTCTGAGAGTCATGTGTTACAGTACTAATTTGTTTTTAAGAAAATCCCTCATTTTTATTTTATACCCGCTGTAAGAGATATAAATTAAGGATAAAAGATTTTAAAGGAGAATTTGTTATTTATTTATCTAATTATGTGAATGCTAAATTAAAATACAATATAAGAAATTTCAAAAGAAAACATTTTTAAAACAAAGACAAAATAAATAAATAATTCTAACAATTAATTATAAAGTAAATTGCTGCCGGTAAAAAGAAAAAGTATAAAAGAAATTTTTACAATGAAATTGACTAGTTATGTATCTGTTCTCTCTTTTTGCAAAAATTTTAAGGCTATAAAAATGAAACTCATTGAAAAATTTTATTCATAAGGGAAAAAGAAAGAAAAAAGGGGAAAAACCTTTTAAAATCTAAAAGCTATAGAGTTCAAGGTCTTTATAATAAATTTGTCAGAAGAAATATGTTTTTAAGTAGCAATAATGGAGTAGGTGCAGCAGAACACATAAAATGAAAGATATTTTAACACAAATATCAACTAATTCATAAAATAATACATGTTTTTAATTTTATGAATCATTAGTGAAAATACATTTTCAAATAGAAATTTTACCACATAAACACAGAACCATAATCAAATTTAAAATATTCATCATTAAAAAAAGTTTACTCTGACATCACAGATGGGAAAAAAGCACATTTTCAAATACAAAGTTAATCCAAATCGAGGGAGAAGAAGAGGAATTAAATGCTTAAGATTATTACTGGACAATGTTCTCCAAATGAGAGAAGTTATTACTGAAAAATTCTTCACACAATTAAATTATACAAAACTTCTGTACTCGTATTTTGGAATATCATTTAAAAATAACAAGGTATAAAAAAGTTCAAAATGATCAAATATTTTAAGTGTTTGTTTAGAACATCACAAGCCTGAAATCAAATATGTTTTAAATTATCTTTCATAAGAAAAATAAATCATCGTTAAAATATTAAGAGTTTATTGAGGTCAAATCACATACAAAACTAAATCTGAAAGTTATCAAGTCCTTCATTTTTCATTCTTCTAATTTCTTGGCTATGCCTTTTTTCTCTTAGTCTTTCAGCTGCTGCTTTCTCTTGCCTGAAATAAAATATTATATTATTCTCTTCATTGAAAAATCATACACACACACAAACTTTTAGTGAAGCATTTACTGAAGGCTGATAAGGTTTTCATACTAATTCAGCTATTAAAATAAAAAAAATTACCAATTAAATATATAAAATTAGCTATTGAAGCTTTCAAAAAAATATAGATTATATGTTAATTTAGAGATCAAATATTTTGAATTTTAAGGGGAAATAAAAAAGAGCACTAAGCTTAGAGATCCAAAAGGGTTCATAAAGAAATTACAGGATGAATTCATTATTTATTTTGCTGATAAGGTCCCAGATAACAATGCTATTATTTGCAAAAACATTTTATAACTGTCTATTACTATGATAAATAAACATCTTGTTCAAAACAATGTTTTTATTGATGTTACTTATAGTTATAGAGAAATCACCAATAGAAATAAAGCTTTATATAAGAAAAAAGGTTATACAACTATTTTTGTAAAATTTCCTCGTATCTTTTTAAATCCTAAATTTCATAAAGTGCCAATTAAATTTAGAACTGTAAATTAATAAATAATTTTTTTTTCTTATTACTTAGACCCAATTCTGCTGTCAGAAATAATAACATCTTGATGGTCATTTCACAGAGTTTAATTTCAAAGATATACTTAGCACAGAAAAAAAAAAAAAAAAAAAAAAAGGACAGTTCTGCAGCAAAGCACAGAGAGTTGCAGCTTGATTTCATTCAAATAATTTTAAATAACAGAGGACGAATTCCAAGAAAGTATATTAAATTGGCTGCAGGCCTAGAGCTGCCAAACACAAACAACAACAAAAAGGGCCCCTAGAAAGCTAGCATCTAGCATAATCTTGGTAAGTAATTTTCCAATTTATTTTATCTTTAAAAATGAACAAACTGAAAGAACTATATCAATTCAAACTTTGAAATACCTTCATATTTCTGAAAATAATTTGTGTTCTATGAAATAAATCATGTGATATATTATGAAAATTAATTACATTTCATGATGCATCCAGAATTATCTACACACGTGAAAATTTCTCATTAAAATAAGATTCGTTAATAAAATTAATTTCATTTTATATCAGTATACTACATGGATTTTAATTACATATAAGTGGCAACAAGCTCCACTCACGAAGACCATGTGATCACATGGATTCTCAGCATTTAATACTTACATTACTAATGCAGGTAAAATCTCACAAAAGATTTTATAAAATACTATAAATGATTCTGATAAGTCTGTTACTATTAAAACAGCTGTGAAATTATTAATTATATAAATGATACAGAGATTTACTTTAGTTATATTTATGACTTTGAAGACTTGTTTCATTCTACAAATATAGAGGATTTAATTAATATCATAAAGGTTAAAAAAAAGTAAAAAAAAAAAAAAAATGTATCCATGATTCATGTAATAAATAATTTATTTCCCACAAAAATATCCAACTTTTTCCTAAAACCTTGCTAGAAAAAGTTTTTAAATACTCACTAAAACATATTTCAGTTAGACTATTAATAAAGTTTGCATTATGGTAAATTTACGACTAATCCAATATAATCTACACTTATAAGAAGTCCTCTCTGCCCAACAGTCATTTCACAGATAGTTTCAATTGTATCATCAGTTTTAGATGAGTATTCGGCTTCCTTTTTGTTATCAACATGTGCATGACCTTGTTTTGGAACTTTGAAAACTTTTTCTTACTATTATCATACTCACTGATAAATATTGACATTTGATATAGGTTAAAATTACAAATACATGCACACATGTACAATATTACAACACAATACTCTTCGTTTATGCAAATTATGAGTATGGTAATAAAATTACAAGAGTGGCACAGTATGTTCCAACCAACACAAGAGTTAATTTAGAGTACAAGTTGAATGATTTGGAAAACCACAGAATAAATTTTAACTTATAATTACTAAACTGTTTCTTAAAAATATTTTTAAAATGTGAAAGTTTGCAAATATCAATGAGTTAAGCTCTGTGAAACACAAAAAGAAATTATGCATATTTCATTAGTGCAACTATAAAAAAAATTACCTTATTGCAAGAATTTTTTTTTAATACTGGTAAACCAAAAACTTACCTTTTTTTCCTCAAAGCTAATGTCTCAGGTAAAACTTCTGGAGGAGGTTTTTCAGCTTCTCTGATATAACATCTCAATTTGTCCATGCAATCTGCAAGGTTTAAAGTTTGAAGTCTGGTTTTATCCGACCTCAACACTAAAAAGCCCTCCTTTGTGATTTTATTATAATGCTGAAAATAAAGTGTAGAAAAATATTAACCACCTAAAAATAAGAAGTTGCAATCATTGTAGTTGCAAAAAAGTGTTTACATATATATATATATATATATATATATATATATATATATATATACAGAGAGAGATAAATAGATAGTTAAAACAATTAAATTACTAAAAAACAGCATAGTAAATAAGTGAACAAATAAAATACAAAAGAGTAAAAAAGAGAAGAAAAAAACATTTATAGAGAAATGAATAAATAATTGAATAAAAATTGAAACAAATTGAATGCCCAACGAAACAAAACATGCACATTCGAACTAGGGACTGAATTGTGGGGTTCAATAGGTTCTATGGTACCAACCCTTCTCAGTGCATCTTGCTGGACAAATATTGGATCACTCCAAAATATACATTATAACAGATTAAACAAAAGAAGAGGCAAGATACCCCAATATATATATATATACATACACATATATATATACATACTGAAGAGCAACTGAATTAGAAACAGCTGGTATTTAACAAATGTGGAGTTGGAGGCAGCTATGTAAATAGAAAGCCAATGATGCAAGCTATTATCTGACATTGTACAATGCGATTATCAGACATTGTATGACACGATTTATAATGCTGGTGCAAGCCACATAATATCCAGAATAACCTTGTCATAGAATGCAGTATCCCAACTATGCTATGCACCTATGCTAACCATTTCACAGGATGCAAAGATAAGCATGGCCATATTATCACTAGATTCTAGACATGTGGGAAAATGTTGCCTGAACGGATGAGTCCAAACAGTGATTTTAATAAAGAAAGAGTTAAAGTTAATGAATTAAGCTATCCTTTTCAAATTTCTCTGACTGCAATAAATATTTATTAAGACATTTAGGAAATTTTAATAGGTAAACCTCAGATAATTCTACCCTCGTCCTCCTTTCAAAATGCCACAAAGCTTTTTCTTTTTTAATTATTCTTTTAAATTTATTCAGTCACAAGAATAAGTAACAAATATTTACATTACACATATTATAACAAAAAGTAATGCATATATGAGTCTCCATGGAAGTGATGTAATGTATGTTCCAACTTAGAATAACAATACTATTCAATAAAAATTTAAATGTTTACTCCTAAAAATTTTCAGATTATTTTTGGAAAGTCAAAATTCTTGGAATGAAATTTTAAAAATAATATATCTTGTCATTTTCAGTATTCATAGACACCACATTTTAATGGGAAAATTAACAAAAACACAATTTTTTAAATATTTATGTATTTTTATCTGAACATGATTGATGAACATGATATTTATCACTGAACTGTATTTAATGAAATAATTTGACAAAATCTAATTATCCTATTTATTAAATAATAATAGAGTATTTATTAATTATAAAGGCAAAATTATCATAAAAGCATTCGTTAAAATTAAATATTTCAAGGAAATGAGAAAACTATTCTAAAATTAGAAATAATAATTTTTAAAATTGATGGCAAGAAATTATTGAAAATTTTAACAAATAATAGTTTTTAATCTATTATTTTTTTTAGCAGAACATAAAAACTTTTTTCAATTCTAATAATTTATAAAATTTAAAAAAAAAAAAAAAAAAAAAGGAGAAAAAACATATCAATAATTTTAAACTTAAATTCTGCATATAAAATCACTCCAAAATTTGATGCATGACCAAACTACTTTTCAATCTTTTTCTAAAACCAACAGTTCAGTAGAAAGAGTAATAATTATTACATTAGATATTATACAGTAAATTTACGATAGAAGATTAAAAAAAATAAATACAGATACCTTAACAAAAAAAAAAAAAAAAAAAATGCATATAATGTTTGACTTAAAAGTAAATAAAACATTTCCAAACACACACAAAAACCTATACCTTTCACAATAATATTGAATAAAAATAACATTTCTTTCATAACAGAGACCAGTTTTGTTTTTCACATCGCTTTTTTTATCCTCATGTTCTAACTCAGTCTTCAATTTTGTAACTAATGAAGGATTTCAACATAATTATAGTAAAGTATGAAGAAATAAAATAAGCAGGTAGAACAATCTTTGTTTGCATGAATGCATATCCATAAAAATTGATAAATGTATGTACATTTAATTTGTGGCTTGATTATTTGGTAACAATGCAATTTGCACTTAGATTCAACACGAGGGCTGTTGGCAATAGAACTCATAATTTTTATCCATATCTAGTGGCAACAGCAACTATAGAAGCTGGCACCCCACACTTAACTCTGCCATACCATTCCAAAAAGAGGACTTGGAGGTTTAAGAGATTTAATCTGTCTAGTAAAATCTACATTTCACAGTTGTTTTTTTTTATATGTTGATTTGCAAGTACATACAAATGCAAGCATGTATGCATGCATATCAATCTCTCAAAAAAAATAAATAAACCACAATTATAATGCAGAATAATTTGTTTCATATAAAATAATTAGATATTTTTATTTTCTTTAATGTCTTGATAAAAAGATATAGTTATGAGATTATAAGAAGTATATTGTCTTAAATTATAAGTTAATAATTAATTTTAAAATTTTTTAATTTAAGCTATCACGTAAAGGCATTTTCAATAAAATTTATTTAGAGTTTTTTAAGTACAGTATCATAAGTAAGTTTAAAGTGAAGTATCTTAAGCAATCCACTAAAGAAATTAAATAATTTAGTAACTAAGAAGACAAGCTGAAAATGTTGAATTTACAAATATTAAAAGATTTTTACCAGAATTTTCAGCCCAAATATAAGTTTTATTTTTGATTTCAATATGAAAAAAATGCAATGCATCTTACTAATTGTGCTAATTTTTCTCTGGTGACTTCTGGTATCCAAGATGCAGTACCTACATGAAAACGGACCTCAACTTTGGTGTTAACTGAAACACACACACAAATTTAGTGACATTTTAATAAACATTACATATAAAAATAATTTTTAATAGACTTTGATTGAAAACATAAATATTATTAAAATTTTTGAATAATAACATTAATCTTTTATGTGCTTTGTGCAATCAATAATTAGAAAAATTTAATAATATATTTCACTGAAATTTTGTTTGAAAACTAGCTAGCTGAAACAAGACAACATAAAATCCAATTCATTTTGATTAAGTCCACATAAAAATATTCTTTGCATAAATTATTAGCTAATATAGCCTCACTTGACTGGTTTAGACACGAGGAAATAAATTAATATGCCAGCAAAATAAAGTGGTGTACATTAAAAAATTTAGATAATGCTTGAGATACTTTTTAAAATTTCAATCATGAAAAGTTGTAATGCAGTTTAAAATTTTGATTAAGCAATAAAATATTTAATTACATTTATATCTATAATTAAATGCTTGAAATATTTTTAACAAAGAAATCTATATTACAAAAAGCAACTTTCAAGATACATTGCATTAAGGAAGAAAACGCTCTCTTGCATGTAAAACATTCTTCTACATTGTAATATCATAAACATTGCCATTAATAATAATGGTTGATACTCCTCATTCACTGTTATAACAGCATTTGTTCAATATTTTAGAATGAAAACAAAATCTTGTATGAGAATTATAATCTATAGACAAACTTATTGAAACAAATGTATCATGAGTCTTAGCTGAGATGAGAAAAGAAAAATCTTCATTTAATAAAATGTCAAAAATGACAATGGTGCTCATTTTAAATTCTAACAGAAGTTTCAAAATTGTATCAGAAAAATTAAATGAAACCAAGAAAATATATTACAAAAATTCTTTCTTTTCCTTCCTCTAATGCAACAAGTGTTTCCATCAAAGAATTATTTATAATTACCTTTATTTACATTTTGTCCACCAGGACCACTACTTCTTGAATATGTAATTTGAAGTTTATCTAAAAAATTGAAACAAAATAATAATTTTAACAAATTTTCATAAAAAAAAAATTTAATTCAAAAGAAACTATTAAGCAAAAATAATTTCAATACCACAACATGAATTCATCATCATGAAAAAGATCATCACAAGTTAATTATCATTCTAACTAATTAATTGATAAAGAACTTAAGCAAAGATAAAAAGTTGAAAAGTGAATAAGAACATTTTTCATAAAATAGAATGATTTTATTTAATTGGAGAATTTATTATTTTGGTTATAAATTGTTTAAAAATAGTACAAACAATGTCCAAAAAATTAAATATGATGGATACACATATAAAAAGAGAACAGATGTTGCTTATTTTAAATTTAATTCAGGTTGACTTTACAATACTTGTATAAAATTGATAATTTAAATATTTTTATTTAAACGATGTTAAGAGATTTTTGAAAATAATTCTTAAAATTACACTTATTTAAAAAAAAGTCATCATAAAATATAGCAAAATTTTATTACTGGAAAACAAAACTATAAAAACTCGGAATTCAACATGGTTTTGGGTTCTTTTCTTTTCTTGTGATTTGATAAAAAGTAGAAATGACATACACATGTATACATCAGATTATCTTACAGTTAAATTAAACAAGTTATTAATTAGTATTGTAACTTGTATAATTTAACTGTAAGAAAAAATATATATATTTTGAATTCAAAATAGCACAATCTTTGAAAATAGATATAACTTCATCAAACAAATATCAATGCTCTGTTAGAGAAAATGGGAATAGAACAAGCAACTTTACAGCTTTGAATTTAATCTCAATGAAAAATTATTGCATTCATCTTTTTATCATATTAATAAATTCATTTAAATTTGTCAGCATAACAGGATATTATATTTCTAACAGTGTAAAATCAACAGATTATATAGTATTTTTGAACTTATTTATATTTAAAAAATTCTAGCGAATATTGTACAAAGAAATCTAAAAAATTCTGAGAGCATCCATCATTCAACTCTTTAGGACACATTTTTAGAAATCTCATCTAAATGAGAATAAAAATATAAAATTACACAACAAATGCATTTTCTTTTTATTTTTTAAACTTTAAAGATGAAAAGAAAGGAATTTAATGCAACTAATGAACAAATGAATGTGCATTCCTTTTTAATAATATAATTGGTTAATATCAAATATGTATAGGTAATTTTTAAATTTAATTAAAAATTGTCAATTGGTTTTAAAATTTATATGCTTTTGCAAACTCATTGTAAATTATTTTTGTATATTATTAAATCCAAAAGAAAATTAATAAAAGACATACTCAATAATACTTCTAATTAAATAACACAACAGGATGTCAACAATGAAATGTTTATTTAACTGGATAGATAGTGCACAACTAAAGGAGGAAAGATGAGAAAAATTGCAATAGGAATTTCATATGATATTAATTAATTACAATTTGTAAGAGAAAAAGTACTAGAAATTACAAAAAATACTATACATTTTGAGCCTTATTAGAATAAAGCTTGAAAAAACAACAACTACAAAAAAAAAAAAAAAAAAAAAAAGAAGAAGACCCAATCAATTCAAGCCAGATTAATTTAAATTTTATAACATCACCAACACTCTTATTTTTACCCACCAATGCTTTAGGAACTATTTTGGAAGTTCTCTTTTGATAATTCTATGTTATTTGCATGCATACCAAAATATGTCAAATGATTTAATATTTACTGATTTCAAGGCTTAAGAATTTTAACATGGCTATTGTGTTAGTATTTGGTATATTTCAGTTTCCAACCAATGAGCAGTGCATCAGAATTGGAGTTAATGACACTCCATGATCAATAGTGTAACTTGGCTAAATTCAGTACTTTTCGAGCAATTTGTTTCAAAAGTATGGACTTGTAATTAAAACTAAAAGTTTTATAAACCTAAAATAAAAGTTTTTTTTTTTTATTTTTTTATTTAAGGAAAAGAATGATCTAAAACACTCAAAATATATAAGATACTTAAAAAAAAAAAAGATAGAGTGACCAAATTACTGAAAAAAGGACTCAAATAAATGAAAATTATCAACTGGTTCAAATGATACTGAGAAATTCACAATTTCTGATAGATTTTTAAAGCTGTGTTCAAATCAATATGAACCTGGATTTGGACGGAGTGAATAACAATTACTATAGCCAAGAAACGATGGCGCCGAGGTACGACGTTCGTCTACAGATCGAGAGTGCCCGGGTTCAAAATCTAGTGATGGTAACGTCGGAAGTTCATGTGAAAGTTTTGTTACATTGTTCTATGTTTTTTTATGATAATTTCTAAAACTCTCCAAAATTTTCTTTACGTTTCCAGAACAGTGTTCTGAAATATTCCACTGTGATATATAAAGGCATATTCTCAGTCTGTTACAGTTTTCAGCCAAGTATAGCTGCTCTCAGTTAGTTGATAAATCACGTTATTCGGATATCTGTTGTATCTTCAATTCAACCTGCTTCAATATCTATGCAACAGTTTGGTGGAGTGAGTGATGACGTAAGAGCCAGATGCAGCGCATCTGCGCCAAACATGGTGTAACTGTGATCTAGACGTCTGAACGAATGATAGATAGCATTTCTATTGGAGCCAAAGCCAGATGTGGCCATGCGCCAAACAAGGTATTTGAGTCTGGGAGTGGAAAGCTATTGAAGTTTAAAGATGTGAAAAACTGTTAAAAGAAAAATTGGTTAACAAGGAGGAGGATCGAAAACAGAGACAGATTGGAACGGTATCCCGGGGACGGGTCACCCGTGTTTACCAGGGACAGTAAACTCTATGTAAAAGAAAAGCTCACTAAGTTACCACGGAGTCATGATGCCCGAACCTACCTAAAAGAAGGCAAGCCACCGAGATCCCCTGATATAATCCCCCGGGACAGGGTGCCCAGCTATACCGCCAAAGATTGTGTACCCATTTTAGTCGTAGCCTCTTAAGACATGCAGTGGGACTAGTCTTTCATTCTCGACCACCACCCGGGTGACAGTTTGGTGGAGGCACAGGATACAACGACTGATATATCCTGGAACCGTGCACAGTGATGGTAGTAAAATAATTCATTTGAATTCGAGTTCTATACTCCAGCTAAAAGCGCAAATTTCAAAAGAAATGGTTGAGGAGATTGACACTTAACCCATGCTTCTGACACATCATATGCAATAGATCAGAAATCTCTTTGTGTTTCGTGGAGACCATGGTCAAGATTCAAACAAAGGATTAAGGAGTATGACCGAGAATCTAAATACAATAAATGAGATGAAATCTTTTGTGTGTGTGCCTGGAAAACGTGTACTTTTTCCTAGGAGGAACAACACGAGAAAATATTTGAAAACAATAACTTCTGATATCTTGGAACCAATTTAAATTGAAACTCACCAGAACATTTGGTGACAGTAAACGATCAAGAAAGAGAGATGAGGAACAGCTTAAATGGCGAGCACAAAAGCCTAGCGAAAGCATGCAATCGTACATCTAAAGCATGCTGAGACTATTGTCATGAGATAAATCCCTCAAATGCAAGACGATGAAAAGGTGTCCCATTTCATGAAGGGTATTGCAGAGGATTTTTTCCAAGCTCTATTAACTAAAGAACTAACGATGATGTAAGACTTCATGAAATAATGTCGGTACAACGAAGAAAAGAAACAGGCGAGTTAACCGAAAGAAATTCAGTCGTCTCCCTAACGTCATCCGGTGCTATACTTAACTGAAGAAACGGATCTAATCATCATAGTTCAGCAAATTGTCCAAGAGGAGCTCCAACGTGTAATAGCGCCGAACATCAAAATTCAGAAACACAACTATATTCGATCGAAGCTGCCATCCCAGATGAGGTGCACGAAGTTCTAAAACCTCTCAAGCGAACTGAAGAGAAATGGACAGAAATTCGCCCACGGCCCAGATGCCAAACATTTTATTTAATACTTGCGAAAAGGCAGAGACCAATTTTTGAACCTGAGACTAAAGAAACTGACCTCTAGCGAAACGCGGACAACAAATCAATCGGTTTCCATTGTGACCGACTAGGACATGTCCTTCATTATTGCAGAAAGCACCAACTTTGCGTCTACCAAATAAAAAGACGAAACACCATCGTGCCAAGGATCTGCACGAGGAATACAGCTGAATAGCTACTAGAACCACTTCTCCGAACCCATCTCGAGGACGATCCCGACACGCCGCTTCAAATGTCCGATAAGGTATCTTTAAATGTCCGTTAAGGTAAAGTACCTTCTAACTCATCACCTAGCCGACACAATGATTAAAACTAGGGACAACTATCTTTCAAGGAGATGCGGTCACCAAAGAAGAAAATCCTCCACTAACCACGAAAATCGTCTTGAGGTGATTTTTGACAATCACCCAGTCTGTGCTTTTGTCATTATGTTCCGCGGCATCTTTCTCCGTCATTTCGGAACTATGCAGAAGCCATTTCCAAAAAGCTATGTACCCGTCCAAAGAAAAGAGCTCTCTAAAAATCACCAATGGAAATTATATCCAGCCACTACGAAAATGTGCACTTCCTCTTGAAATTAACAATTGAATTCGACTTTTTAAATTTACAATATTATCAAATTGTAGTCATGACAACAACCTTCGTAGCAAATAATTTATTTGAATATTGCCAGGGGGCGTCTTGTCTCATTTAGGTGAGAACGCACGGGTTCATGTGTAATATTTCAAAGTACATTTAGTCTTGACCGCGTAAGGCGAGGTTTCCTTGTTGATGTCCTGACCGCTAAAGCGGGTTGTTAAAGTATAGGCTGTCTAAAAGCCTTGTATATTTTGTAAATAGTGTAAATATTTGTTTATGTATAACTGGCGAGCAGAGACTGCAAATAAGTGTGATAGAAAAGTATCGCTCCCTTCTTCCTTGTTGTATTACTGTTCTTTTAAATCCTTGGATGTGATTTTCTGGAAGCATCACAACCCGTGATGGACTGCGAGAGATCTGAACTGAGATTTGAAGATATTCTAAGTGAAACTTTAAATTCTCAGGT
>BMAW01078484.1:160117-176664 GCA_019974015.1 Nephila pilipes | reverse complement strand
AATTATTGGTGTCGTATTGTTTAATATTAGATATTAATGATGGCACAAGATAACATCCGAGGTAATCGGATGTCATAAGGTGTCGTCCTCGTCACTTAATCAAGGTTCAAGGCACTAAAATTATTTGACCGAGGTTCAAATTAAACGG
The DNA here is from genome assembly GCA_019974015.1 of Nephila pilipes. Classification (NCBI taxonomy): domain Eukaryota; kingdom Metazoa; phylum Arthropoda; class Arachnida; order Araneae; family Nephilidae; genus Nephila; species Nephila pilipes. Next base: position 176,516 of record BMAW01078484.1, on the reverse strand, counting down.
TCGCCAATTGCCCTCGTATTGCTTCTAGTACAACGTTAATTAAACCAACCAACCATCAAATCCTCAAACATAGACCTTACAATCTGTTGACGATTCCACTACACCTGCTCATTGTGTTACATTTTTAGCAGAGATCAAAATATCGACATGATAGTGCAAAGAAATAAAATATAGCTCTTAGAGAAAGAAATTATGATAAGGTTACCATAATAACATTGTGTAATGATAAAGATTAATTATGGATTGCTAATTGGCAATTTGTTCCTCATATTATTCCGAAGAACATGTTCGTCAGCAATGCATCTACAAAAGAAAAGGACTGTGCGAGTACAATAACACTCACCGACTATAACACAACATTCTATTCGAAACAGAGAGGCTAGCAAGTCGATTTCTCAAGCATGTTAGTTCGTAATCTCACTTCGACGCAGCTACGAAGGGAAAAGGTTAAACATCGAAAAAAAATGGCAACCAAGCACCCGTAAGCCAAAGAGCCAATAGTGTCGCATAATACAAGAAGTTAGGAAGATGCTACATAGCAGCATTTAGTTTTTATTAACGTCGCACTAGAAGCAACACGAGGGCTATTGGCGACGGACCTCGTAATTTTGAACCATGGTCAAGTGACGAGGACGACACCTGAGCTGGCACCCCCCCCTCTCCTAACATCCACACCACTACATAGCAGCATAGCATGATGATATCTAAGTGCTTCTGGTCGTTTCCGGTCGTCTGGGTGAAGAAAGATAGCGCCTTCTGTGTAGATTACCGCCACCTCAATCATATCACTGAAAAGGAAGTGTACCTCCTACTGCGCATAGACGATGAGAGAGAGAGTGAGTGAGAAAGTAAAGTTTATTGGCTTAAGAGCCAGATATGGCTATGCTGCACCAAACAAGATTTAACTGTGGTCTAGACGTGAATAAATTGAAGACAAGACACAAATTGGTAGACAAGGAGGGTCGAAGATACAGAAGGATCGCTAGGGTAACCCAGGGGCATGTCACTCATGTTTACCAAAGACAGTAAATTCCATAGGAAAGATAAAGATCACTGGGTGCCTCGGAGTCATGATGTCCGTACTTACTAAAAGAAGGCAAGTCCCTGAGGTCCCCTGATATAATCTCCAGGGGTTAGGTGCCCGGCTATACCCCCAGACGCCTGGTACCCATTTTAATCGCCTCTTACAACATGCATGAGCTACAAAGGAACTAGTCTGTCATTCCCGGTCACCACAAGGGTTCGCGTATAGACGATACTTTCTCTCTAGACTGTTTAAAGCGTGATAAAAATTTTCTCTTCCATAGACTTTCGAAACGGTTATTAGCAAATTGAGGTACCTGCACTGACAAAGACAACATTTTAAGTCATGCATTTTGGTCCATGTAATGCTCCCAGAATATTTGAATGAATGACTTTAGTTTAGTTTTATTAACGTCGCACTAGAAGCAACACGAGGGCTATTGGCGAAAGACCTTGTAATTTTGAACCTCGGCAAGTGACGAGGACGACACCTGAGCTGGCACTTGAATGAATGACGTACTATCTATTATGTCACTTAAAATGGACAAAGTGTCTCTGATAACTAGAAGACACCGTAGTGTTTTCCGAAATTTTCGAAGAACACCTGGAAAAGTTATATATATATATGGGGGGGCCTTTGTAGAAGAAATACTCGATCATAGAGGGCGCTGCCTTTGCTACTGGAGGGAGCCTGCTCTTGAAGGAGAGTCGACTGTGGTCATCCAAACGAGGAAGACGCCCTTGTTGATGACTCAAGACGATTTATGATTTAAGACGATGAAGATTGTTTTAATGTTTTTAAATATTATTGTGAGACATCTTGTCCAGTGTGTGAATTAAGTGTTAATGTGATACGTCAATATTAAATGCGTGTGTGCTAATTCAAAGTTTGATTCCTTAATTAGAGTAATTAGCATTAATATCGGCCATCCCACAAATCAGAAGTGGGGTAGAGATGTAAATTGATAGGGATTCAGGCGCATTATTAGATGTGAGCACATGATTGGATGTAATAGGGATGTAAACTGATTAAATAGGAACTGACTGTTTTTCTTTTATAAAAAAAAAGTGTTGTGCTAACTTAAAGGATATTTCTGTATGCTGACTTAAAGGATAAATTCAAGACTTTGAGGTGAGTCAGATTTATTCTTATTTGCTAATTTAAGGATGAAAATTGACGATATTAATGTGGTAAGCGATGAACTGAAAAATCTCTGGAAAAAAAAAATTAAAACTTTACACAAGTTTATTTTTGATACAAATGGCGATGCTAAAAATACGGAAAGAATAAGAAACTTTGCTGGTTTCGAATTCACAGTAAATTACTCTAATTTTGTGTCCAAATTAAAAACTATTAATGAGACTTTTTCATTACATGAATTGATTACCATTTGTGATATTCTGAATATTGCATTCCAAGGAACAAAACCCGAAATAACCAAGAAAATATTAATTTTATTAAATGATGTTAACTTGCTCTATCAATATATTCAAAATTCGAATCAATCTGTATCGGAAAGCGAAACGGTAGTAGAAACAAAACAAAATCCATCAGTGCAGAGCCAGAACATTAACGAGTCAACAGTTTATTTTGAAGAACCGTGTTATGATTATGGCGCCACTCGAAATCAAAACATCTCTATAAGCTTTTCAGACGTTGAAAGTGTTATTTCCTCTTTTAATGGCGAATTGCATGAAAAAATTTCATATTGGTTTGAGCAATTTGAGAGTGCTGCGAGCATTTTTAATTTATCTGACCTACAAAAGTTAATTTTCGCTAAACGATAGCTTGGTGGTAATGCCTTATTATTTGTGAGAAGCGAATTGAATATTACGTCATACCAGGTATTAAAACGTGTGTTTTTAGATGAATTCGAGGTCACTACTTATTCAGCCCAATTGCATGAAATATTGAGTAAGCGTAAAATGAAAGATTCTGAGTCTATACAGGAATATTTATAATGAAAAAGTTGGGTAATCAAGGGAGAATTGAAAATGTCGCATTAATGAAATATATTATAGGAGGAAATAACGATAGAAATGGAAATAAATTAATTTTGTATGGTTGCAAAGATTTACGTGAATTTCGCGAAAAACTAAAGATTTACGAGATTATAAAAAAATGATTTTATGAGAGAAAAAAGTAGATATAATTTAAGTAAAGTAATCTGATAAATTTGTGGATCAGAAACGATCAAATAATTTTTATGGGAATACTAAATTTTGTTTTAACTGTGGTGGTAAAAGATTTTTATTTAAATTTTGTTCACATAAGAAAAAGGGTTTAAAATGTTTCAAATGTCAAAACTTTGGGCATAAAGCGTCTGAATGTTCGAAATTACCTAAGGAAACTAAACCCAACGATAACATAATATCTCTCAATATTGTGAAACAAACATATCTGTTTAAAATTGATCGTTTCGGTAATTTAAATATTAACTCATTGATAGATATTGGAAGTCAAGCTACGTTTTCTAAAAATATATTTGAAAAGTTAAATACTTGTGAACTGAATCAATGTAATTCAATTTTGTCGGGATTAGAAGATTGTAAAATAAAGCCCATAGGTACATTTACGGGAGAGATACAAATAGACAACTTTAAGTATACTATTGACATATGTGTTATTGAAAACGGTACGATACCACATAATGCTATTACAGGACTTCATGTAATTTTGCAAGATGAAGTTCTAATAAATGAAAATGAATTTACAAAAAAAAAAAAAAAAAAAAAAAAAAAATGTCTCAGCGTGAAGAAAGCGATATTTTATCAGTTTTGCCAGTTAAAGTTAATTGTGATGAAATTGAAGAAAATATAGGTTATAATATTTCAAAATCCATTAAAGATGAAGTGCGTCAATCTACATTAAATTGCCAACCTAAGAAGAGTAAATCAACTAACACAGAATAAAATATTTTAACTAAAAATAATGAACCAATATATCAATGACTGCGACATTTACCTTTTTCGGAAAATAAGATTTTTGACGCTCAAATAACTGAAGAGTTAAAACAGGGAAATGTAGAACCTTGTTCTTCAATGAATATTAAGCATACTGAAAAGTCAAAAGTAATTATTGAAGCCGAATTTCAAGCTAATTTTGAAAAACAGCGTAACAATCTAAGAAAAGATGCCAAAAAACAAAACATTGAAAGTCCAATAGCTAATTGTGTGCATTGTGTTCAAGTAAACCGTAAAAAAGGAAGGAAGCTTCATCCAATTCATAAAGATGATATACCTTTACATAAGTATCGCACAGATCACATAGGACCATTTGAAAGTTCTACAAAAAATATAAATCATCATAGGATTACAACTTGTGCAGAATTCATAAGAAGATGGTGTGTGACATAAACTATCCAATTACTCTTCATTCACTTGACAGTGAATCTACCAATTATGACTTTTTCCCGATTATGACTATTTTCTCCCAAACATGACTGATTTATCTATGTTTTTAGAAAAGTAAAAAAAAAAAAAAAAAAAAAAGAAAGAAAGAAAGAGAAGAAAAAAGTGAAAGCAAGACGAAGAGACACAGAAAGACGATGATATTTTATAGACCACAGTTATTTTCGAAGACGATGATATTTCATTGACCACAGTGATTTCCAAAGACGATGATTCTTCATAGACGACTGTGAGTGAGTGAATGTAAAGTTTATTAGCACAAGAACCAGATATGGCTATCACGACATGCATGAGCTACAGTGGGACTATTCTGTCATTCCCGGTCGCCACACGGGTCACTTCATAGACGACAATGATGTTCCAAGATTGATAAATGCTGTTCGAATTATCAACTTGTTACTGCTTTTGAATTTTTCTTTTCAGTTTTATTTTTTAAGTTGAGAAGATCTTTCTTTAGTCGGAGTCAAGAAGCTGAGATCATCTTCTTCTAGGAGAGCTGAGTGTGGGCTTTGTAGAAGAAACACCCGATCATAGAGGGCGCTGCCTCTGCTACAGAAGAAAGCCCGCTCATGAAGGAGAGTCGATTGTAGTCATCCAAACGAGGAAGACGCCCTTGTTGATGACTCAAGACGATTTATGATTTAAGACGATGAAGAAGATTGTTTTAATGTTTTTAAATATTATTGTGAGACGTCTTGTCCAGTGTGTGAATTAAGTGCTAATGTGAAACGTCAATATTAAATGTGTGTGTGCTAATTCAAAGTTTGATTCTTTAATTAGTAACATCGGCCATCCCATATATATATATATATATATATATATATATATATATATATATATATATACACACACACACACATTTTAAAATTTTAAGCCATCTTGTTCCTGAAAATGGTGTAAGGAGTTGTCAGCTGTTTTCCAAACCCAAAGAATTTACATGACGTCAGAAGCTTTTTGGGACTCTGTTCTTATTACCACCGTTTCATCAAAGATTTTTGCTATCAGGTTCAAGCATTTCAGTTGTTGAAAGAAGATCCTAAATTTGTTGAGGTCCTGAACAAGCCACTACTTTTCACAAGTTGAAAGTACAAACTTCCGATCTTATTTTAGGACTGTTCGACGAGAAGGCTTCCGCGTCACTACATACAGATGTTAGTGGTTACGAAATCGGCGCAGTTCTTTTACAATTACAAGAAAAAATGATTACACATGCCTCAGGAATACTTTTAAAAGCAGAGATGAATTAATCCACTACTGTAAAGGAAATATCTTGCTGTCGTATGGGCGGTGCACAAATACCGGCCGTACTATTCAGGGAAGCAATTTAATGTTGTGAAAGACCATTATTCTCTGAGCTCCTTAATTAGTTTTAAAGACCCTTCGGGAAGCTTAGCAAGAAGATGAGCTTTGCTCTTTCAAGACTATGACATGTCCATTACATAAAGAGTGGCAAGAGGAATAAAGATGCTGACAGCTTTTCTCGAAATCCATTGGAAGATAACATTGATTTCTCTGAAGTGAACGTCCTTGATATTTTCTTGGACTTAGCGGCGGAACTCGAAAAAATTCTCTTCAACAGAAAAATAAGAGCAACTTATGAATTAACTGATGGAATTCTTTGCAAAAAGAACTTTGATCCAGATGGAAAGATGTGATTGACGATCATTACGTAACACCTATGCAAAGATATACAGATACTCCGATTCTTTCAAGACGCACCCACAGCAGGCCACTTAGGATTTGTCAAAACGTATGACAGAGTGAGGAAACGATTCTATTGGCCGAGCCTCATCGCACTATACGTCGATATGTTGTACATTGCTGTGAATGCCAACGAAGAATAGCCGTTCCACTTCAGTTAAACAGTCATCTAGTACCTATCCCTCTTACAACCACACAATTCCATCGGATTGGGAAATACTTGTTTGGACGATTTCCAAAGCCGCTGAGGGGGGCATAAACGGATTCCTCTCTCATTGTTTGTACTGATTATTTGATCTATTATGACATCACGAAGGCATTACTTTCTGCTGAAGTCACGGAAATAGTCAAGTATTTCCTTGAAGACATCATTTTAAAACATGTGGCCCAAAGAGTCATCATTAGAATGCGAGGGAAAGTGTTTCAATTGAAAGTAGTTTCGGGACTTAATCACTTCTGTAATGTTACACAGCGAATGACGACTGCTTACCACCCCCAAACTAATGGGCTAACAGAGCGCATTAATAAGACATTAACAAACATACTTTCTATCTACGTCGAAGAACAGCGAAAATATTGGGAAGATTTATCATATTTTGTTACTTCTGCATACACCACCGCGAAGCAGGACATAATCGGATTCACGTCGTTTTTTCTGATGCATGAATGCGAGGCCAAGACGACACTCAACATTATATTCCCCATACACATTGAAGAAACCATTAGTGACTATACCAGTAGATCACAATCGAGAGCCGAAGAATCTAGACAGCTGGCGATATTACGAACTTGGAAGCGCAAGAAAGGGGCAAAAGACGTTATGATTTCAAAAATATAGAATATTCTACTACAAACCTGAAGACCTTGTATTTTCATACGTGTGCAAAAAGTAGATCTGTCAAAGAAGTTGCTAAAAGATATTTCGGTCCTTATTAAGTTCTAGGACGACTACCTGACGAAACATATTAAGTCTAAGACTTTGATCCCAACTCGAGTTGCCAAACAACAAATGATGTGGTACATGTGCTTCGAATGAAACTTCCCTGATCCCGATGCACATATCCAGTTTGCAGATAATTCTATTCCTTCTGACAAGCTGGTCCCTTCATTTGTTATTTAAACCGTTTCCATTCGAAAAATACAAATTTATTATGTTCAAATAACTTTGTTAGAGATGTTGCCCACTACGTTTTCTCTTGCCCTTTTGTCAAAAGTTTTCATTTAAAATGTTCTTTTGCCGAAGCGAAACTTTTCTGGCCGAAATTCGAGAGTGAAAATCCTAATTTGCATTTCAGGTTTAAATCCTGTATTCTTAGGGCTCGTAAAATTACCCACTAAATTTCATAATTGTTTCAATATTTGGTTACATTTCTAAATTTTCAATTTTCTATATTGTGGGCTTATAATTGTATACCTAGAATATATGTATATATTTTTGTCTAGTGCTTCATTTCTGAATTTTTCAATTTTCCTCTTTGTGAGTACCACTTGAACCAAAGCTATCGCTATCAGCCGGGGTGAGACATAGTATCAGCATCCGTTATTAACCAGGAAATCGTAACGTCAAAGGTATACAGATTAAAATGCATTCCGAAGAAAAGAAAAATGAAAAGTTGGGAAGTATTAAAATTATGACGTCAAATTCTGTAAACAAATTGCTCATTTTTTCCCTTTTGATTTTCAGATTTATGTTGTCTTTTATTTCGTACTGTTATTTGTTACCTTTTACTGTTTCCTTTACTTTTAAGTACTGTTTTTTATTCCTCTTTACTGTTGTAAAAAATTTACAAACAAAAATAATAAATGCTGAGGAGGTGATTGTCTCTCGATGGGCTGGTTTGTGGCTTTAAACACTTTAGATGATCTCGGTCTCCTTAGGCATTCTTCCAATAGCCCTCGTGTTGCTTCTAGTGCGACGTTAATAATCTGCTGGGGCGATATATCTGACGGAACTCTTTGGAACTTCGCTAGTTTAGATCATAAGTTATGCGCAAGTGAGATGGTTCAATGTACAATTCGAGATGACATTTTCGCTGATAAAAGTACTCAGGTCGAGGTAAGGCAGTGCAACACGTTCGAACTCGCTTAATTACGGTAGAGTGCGCTCATTGTAATAACACAATAATGTTTATACGGTTCTCTAATGGATCAATAAAGTATGGCAATCAATTATCATGTGCACAGCATATAAGTCAGGATGACTTATCTAACAGAAATTACTGTATATAAAAACAGGTAAAAGTCTTCACCCAGAAAAATTTCATCATTGCTATAAAAAGTTATTAAAAAGATAAATAAAAATAAAATTCACAAATGAATTATAAAAAATTTACATTATAAATGTAGGTAATCCCTTCATGCACATTCTATTATTTCATTTTCCAACAAATAAAAAAAAAAAAATGAAATCAAAGAATGTTAATTCATTTGAAGCTGATATGAGACAATAATATATCTTTCACCATGATTTAAAAATAAAATTGATGAATAATATAATTGCATAAAATATATACATAAAAAAATGACCCTCATCTTAATTCCTACTTTAAACTTCACTGAACATGTGTTTTAAGCTGCAGAAACTCATATGATTTTAAAATTTAATTCAATCAATTCTCTCTACATATATATCTTATTGATTATGGCATTGCACAAATATAACATATTATCAATTTTGATTTAAACGTAACACACTTGAAGTAACATTTGCACTTATAAACTTAAAAATTAGGCTATTATGTGATACAAATTTTTCAGCTGAATTTAAAAGTACATTTCTTGAAAAAAATCATTTTTTTTTTTCAACAGACGTTTCATGTTTCTGAATAGTCTAACTAACAATGGTTAAAGGACTCATAATAGGAATTGGGATGGGGGATCAAAAACAAAAATAACTTGATTAAAGTTAATAATAACAATTTAGAAATTATGAATTTATTTTATAGATGAATTTACTAACGTATTTTCTTATTAATATTAAAAAATTTTAACATTTTATCATGGGAAAAAAAAAAAAAAAAAAGGCAAAATAGACGTCTTTTGTGAGTTGTTCTCAATTAAAAATAAAGTCTGTCCACCAAAATGACAATAACCTAGCCATCCCAGAATTCATATCTACAGTTTTTCATTGTTTACAAGCAAGCAAATTTCATGTTTATTGTAGCAAGTGGCAAACACTAATCCTCAAATCAAGTCTTTGAGAGGAACAACTACTTTGAGCTAAGAAACATATGCATTGGAAAGATTAATGGTTAACTGTTCTCTTCGGAAATGAAAAGAAAATCAATACGGGTAACTCAGACATTTGGCCCGATTATTTTGGCACATTCTCTTACATGAACTCCACTCTTTCTTTAGCCAGCGAGGAGGAGGTATTTCTGTCATGGAGTGGGGTGCTTTCTGTTTCAATGGCACAATTGATACATGTTTTCTATAATATTGCCAATGTTCAAAAAATTATCAAGACATGATTCAGACTCATTTGCTTCCATTTGGAAAAGTTTTAAGAGGTGATAATCAGATATTTCAGCTGGACACTGTTTCCAACCCACCTCTACATCAATTATAACTTGGTTTATATAGAATCAAATTACCAATATGGATAGGCCAGATGTTAGCCCAGATCTTACTCTGGTGAAAATCTTTGGAGGGCACTTATACAAGGTGTGTATACCTATGCATGCCAATTTTCAATGCTCTTGGATTTAAAGAAACAAATAGTTTAGTTTAGTTTTTTTATTAACGTCGCACTAGAAGCAACACGAGGGCTATTGGCGAAGGACCTCGTAATTTTGAACCACGGTCAAGTGACGAGGACGACACCTGAGCTGGCACCCCCCTCTCCTAACATCCACACCACGCCAACGAGAGGACTTTGGGCCCCGAACAGATTTAACGTGCATCAGCCCCGGCTACACGGCGAGTCTTTGGCGGCCAAGGATCGAACCCGTGACTGAACGAAAACTGCCGGCCGCTAGTCCGCGACCTTGACCACTAGGCTACCGCTGCCCTACAGAAACAAATAGACCGGAATCAGTTCTCTTTAAAAGCCTATTTGCTGCAAACCTTAGTTTAAAGCATGTCTAATTAAGTATTCAAATTAATTAGAAATAGTGGTTTTAGTGGATAAAACTCTATTTGGGGGACATGTATTTTTGGGACAGTGCATTTTTTAAATTTAATTTTTTGCACAAAAATAGTGAACTTTTATATGAAATATTAGTACTGTAATAAATTGCCATAAAAGTTAATGATTCTCCTTCTGATCATTAACTTTTAATAAAACTATTATTTCAAAAAAGTCCCCTGTCTATATATTTATGAGATGCATTATATTTGTTAAAAGCTATTTTTTTGATGAACCTTCATTATCTATATCCATTTTCAGTGATTCTTAAAAAAAATTTCACTTCTAGAATTTTAAATGCCATCTTGAAAAGGGAAATAGTCCAATTCCTCCAGAGTGAAAGTGTTATTTACCAACTCCCCCTTCTCTTTAAAAAAAAATTATTTTTTTCATAAGAAATATTTCATAAACCTAAATTAAGCACTTAAATTGTTTGTCTTGTATTGGAAATTATTTAAGAACCCAGTTTTTTGTGAATGACTCCCAGATTTCTATTGAAATAAACAAAAACAGATTTGCTGAAATATAGTTTATAAGAATGCAACACATGTTAATTTGAGATTTTCTCCAAGATTTAAAATTATTTGGTTAAGCATATTATTTATATCCAGCTACTAATCAAAATACATTCACAATTAATAATTTTTTAACTATAAGAATAATAAAAAATATGGAAAAAAAAACAAACAATTGGGATAAAATTTAAATAAACTGGTGAAATTACCAAGAATCAGCATGAAGCAAAGAACATACTCTATAGTTTTTGTATGCATAAGTATGTTCAGAATCAACAATGACAATCGGATTCCAAAAGGAATTAAAAATACATAACACATCATTTCAAACAAAACTTCCTTACATAACATGTACAGTTATTTATTACATTAGTAACAAAAGTTGTGGAAACCTTTCCAAAAAATTGTATTTTTGTGTCTTTTTTTGTATCACTTTTTTTTTAAGTAATATCATAAAATTGTACATAAACAGCAATGGGAAGATAATTCAACCAAATATGTAATGCAATCATTTTCATAAAGAAATTTGTATTAGAAAAACAATTATAAAAAAGAAAATTGAAACACATAGAAAAATTGAGATATACAAAAATCCTTCGCATGTCAATTAACACTCAATTGGGAAACCTTTAGCCCCAATTACGACCTGACAATGCCATTCCAGGAAGATGAAGTGGACCAAGCTTTCTAGTTCTGCAGCTGTTATATTATGAAACCAAGACTGTATTATTGCTTTTGTTAATTCGGTTTTTTTCTAGAGTTGCTTCTGACTAACAAGCTTCTTTCAATGGCACTATGGATTTTCAATTGAATTAAAGTCTGAAACATTTCCAAGTTAATCTAGTGATGGCATATCTCGAAAGCCCATTTTTCAAACAACAGAAACATAACATGGAGCTGAATCCTGATGAAAAATGACTCATCACCCTTGAAAAGATTAAGCTTGGAAGCTTTACATTGCATTCTGCCATTTCAATTTTGCATGGCAGTTTGTATATTCCCTCGATTATTTTTTCCATAATTTAAGCATTGCCTATAAATTTATCATCACTTGCTGTTACAAACATTTTTTTCCTTTTTTACCAGTTTTATTTTAATTCAATCTTCTTGAACATCTGCAAAAATTTATAAATATCACTCCCTTTTGTAAAACTTTCACTTATCATTCTTCTTAATTTCTTTATAACTTAATAATGCAATTTTACATCACTTGGATTCTTTGTGTTATCTCACAGTGAACTCTTTGTGTTATTTATTTTATTAGCCACCCAAGAGGCTAATGTTTTAGATGGATTACTTTTGGCGAACCAGATCACTTTCTTATTTATAATTTTTTTGCTTTAATTTTAATTACATATAGCTGATATAATATGCAATTTAATAATTTATCATTTGCTTTAATTTTAAAATCGGAAAAGTTTACTATTGTCAATTTCTCGATATTTCATCATTTACTTTAATTCTTATATTTAATTGAGCAATTTAATAACAATTTAAAAAAAAAAAAAAAAAAAAAAAAGCACACATTGGGTGGCTAAATCTGATCTTTGAAAAAGTTTGCATAGAACTTTCATAAACTGTCTTAGTTAAAATTATTTATTTTCAAAATTATTTTTAACTTAGTATTAGACATTTTTACTAATGGTTGATTATGGAATCTATCTGTATCTTATTAAGTTTTACCTCACTAAATAAAAGAAAGTTTTTTTATAAGATCACTAAATTAAATGACACATAAAAAATTAACGAACCTAATAGTAATTACATAATACACCAACAGAATCCTACTGTGATTAGCTTGGTTACTAAAAGACAACTCTCTAAACAAGCAAGCTTAATAGCTTCATTCAAATAAAGGAAAAGTACCTTGTGTAAATGAAATGAAATTGTGCTGCCTTTTTCTTGTTATTTGGTTAGAACTTTTGTCAAAATTATGATAATGTAACAAACTTCGCTATATTACATTTTCATTAAATTACTTTTGTATTGAAATATAACTTAATAGTAATGTTCGCAAACATAGTGGAATTTTGAGCTATCAAACCCCAAAAATATACTTCTTTTTCAAACAGTTTCCACAATTATGGCCAGAAGTGTGTTTACTGACTCACCTAATGGAACAAAGCCAGAAAATTTACCAGGATTACTTTTCATTTCCTGAAACATAAAATAATGCTGTGTTAATGACATAGATGAAATACACTGAATCAAACAACTTACAAATTTCAAAATAATAAAAATAACTGTATTGATTAAGAAATTAGCTGTAGTTTTTGAGTAAGGTGGCAACTTTATTAAAGAAAAATTGATGGTGTTACAAATAAGTTAAAAAAATACATTCCAAGCAAAAAAATTTGTACTGCTTTTATTCTTAAGAAAAAAAATTTTTAAAGCTATATATTCATCAAGTTACAGTTTTGTTTCTGAAAGATTAATTTTGAATATATTTTTAATTATTTGATTACATATCTCTCTTCTCTAAGTAAAATATCCAAGGGTAATTAATATGATCCTCCGGACAATATAGAACAGAATATGATCTACAAATAAAAATATAGTATTTCAATTTATGAAAATTTAAAATGGATACATTTTTCTTCAAACAATGGACTCAATTCATATGATGTCACAACTACATTAAAAATTATCAGAATGTTACTAGCCAATTACATACATGACATCAAATTCATATTTTGCAATATTGAGTGTTTTCAGTAGGAATTTCCTAGAAAATGTGAGCCTGAACATCAAGTTATTTTAATGACAGAAAACACAAAAGTATTTGTAAATTGAAAATGCTTTTAATCTTTCTTTCTCTTAAAAATACAGCTTAAATTAAAAAAAAAAAAAAAAAAAAAAAAACATTGTGATTGATGATATAATAAAAATGTGTAAATGTCCAACATTCAATAGCATTAAAAATTTTATAATCTATTCTAAAAAAAATCATGTATAAAAATGCTTTCATATTTAAAGGTTTGACTTCAGTAAAACAGACAAAACTTATCATTTACACATAAGTTAGTATAAATCATTACATTTTACATATTTTAAATGACTCCAATTATTTTTAATATTAAGCTTGTAAAATCAACATTAAATATTAATTAAAATTGATTTGGCATTTATACATTATAGGAGTCTTGGCGAAACTCGTGTGATTATGGCATGTTTATTACACATGCTGTTTATTTTGATTTTTTTTTTTACTAAAAATAACAGGAATTGTGGGGGGGGGGTGAAATTCATATTTTCTTAATGAGGATTCGCAGTTTGTGCAAAAAACCTATTTTAAGAACACATTAACATTAATTTCCCAACAGTAGTAAATTAAATTTTGAACAGTGAAGTGTCATTTAATTTCCTGGGTTAAATTAGTCGTTAAATGCAATTTAATATACAGATTAAATTAAAGTCTGCTTGAGCCTAACAAGTCCCATCAGGTGGTGCCTATCTCTGTTTCTGTAGCCTTTGAGCCTGGGGTACAAATAACTATCTAGTGCCCAGCCAAGTGGCTAGCTTGACACTGGACCCCAAGTGAACTTCTCAAGTAACTTCATATTTATATATCAGCTTAACAGGGATGAAGGACTGAGTTGACCCATAAACAGCTATCCAAGTCAAAGCCACCAGGAATTGAACCTGGGTTGGCGGTACTTGCTGTCAGAAATGCTAATCACTACACCACTGCAGACACAATCTTCTGATTACCTTAAAAAAAGTTTTTAAAAAAGGAATATAAAGCTGAATGGGTTAAAGTGAAGTGCCCCTTGGTTCATTTTGAGAATAAATACTCACTTAAAAAAAAAAAAAGAGAGAGATATCTGAAGTAGTGATATGCAATGAAGTAGATAAATGAAAGGTTACTATAACCTAAATCGCCATATTTAAATAGTTATCACACCTAAAAGTCACCAATCACCAAGGGGCACCCAATACTTCACATGAACCCGCTGAGTGAACTGAAAGAGTTGCTAACAAATTATTCCTTTCTCTTAAATTCTCAATTACAGAACTTGTGTGATAAATTTAATTATAAATAAATTACTGATAATATGAAACACCCCAATGAGTAAAATCAAATTCAAGTTTTATAAAATCACATTCAGATCATAATTAATTCAAACTAAATCAAAAGATTCAGAAAATTATTATTGAAAGAATTTGAAAAATTTAAAAGAAAAATTCACAAAAATTATAAGAATCAGAAAATAATTTTTAAGAAATTTAATTTAATTATTAATATTTATTTCATTATAATTTAATGAATTTTATAATTATGAAAAAAAGCAGGAAA
Organism: Nephila pilipes; assembly: GCA_019974015.1. Lineage (NCBI taxonomy): Eukaryota > Metazoa > Arthropoda > Arachnida > Araneae > Nephilidae > Nephila > Nephila pilipes. Next base: position 161,443 of record BMAW01078484.1, on the reverse strand, counting down.
ATATCGAGTAACGGATCGGGTATTTTTGTTTTTGTTATATAGACAAATGGCTATGCAATACAACTATTTCTGTGATCTATGGATACTAGATTAGTGCAATCTAAGTGTAATTTTTTCCAAGATCACTCTAATGTAAACTTATATAATCATTTATATAATAGGAATTCTGTTTCAGAAGGAATTTTTCAACAATAATCACTGACAAAATATAAGCAGCCTACATTTAGGAATAGAATATACTATTTGCTTGTTCATGGTTATATTGTAATGATTCTGATTTGACACAAATCAATAGTGAATTTATTACTCCATTCTCTTTTTTAAATACTATTCAATCAAAATATGAGTTGAATTGTATAATCAAAGTGAAATAAAAGTAGAACAGTAAGACTCAAGAACATGACATTGATATTAATATATCAATGTCATGTTCTTGAGTATATTAAATTTTAGTCCCTGTATTGCATAGGCATATATTATAAAAGCAGTATTACAACAGATAATAGAAGTTTGAAGAGTAAAGGAAAGGAAAGAAATTCTCATTATTTAATGTCCATACTGCGATTCTCATTGTAACATAGTTAAAATTTATTCTGTACTATGAGGTAACCATTCATGCTGTTTTAACAGTACAACACTGATTTTTAAGTCATTTTATACTCATTAACTGTAAAATATAATCCATACACAAATCTGTACTGGTTTAGGAAGACAAAACAAATTAGTTTATCATAATATAAAATATTCAATTTTTGAAAAAGAAATCTTTAATCAACTCCCAACAATATCCATTAAAAACAACATATGCAGTATTGTTCAAAACACTTTCAAAATCTATGCTTCATTGAGTGGCAGAGATGCATGCTATTCCCCTCTGTATCATATGGTGATGCAACAGTTATTTTTCAAATAAAAAAAAATTAATTTGTAATATTGCTAAAACATTAAATAGTGCATTTTTAATGCCAAGTTGAAATAATAATATCAATTTGTTAAAGTAAGCATCAATAACAGTCAAATTAAACAAGTAAAAGAATAAGATAAGATTATGTAAAGATTATAAAATATAAGATAGTGTTTTCAATTGAAAATAGTAGGAAAATTGATATTGAAAAATCCATTCAATCTACCAGGGTGCCACCTATCAATTATGAGTAAAAGTGCAAAATCATATTTTAAGATAGAGCAATCTGAAAATGTAGGGGAAAAATTAGATGCATCTGATGATTTTTGGGCCCAGCACACAATAAAGCAATAATTTTGATCAATGAACAGTACCTACAAATTAATTAAAGCATGTTTGATACAAATTAATTAAAGCATGTT
>BMAW01078484.1:121465-160107 GCA_019974015.1 Nephila pilipes | reverse complement strand
TACAAATTAATTAAAGCATGTTTGATACAAATTAATTAAAGCATGTTTGATTGCAAAATTTATTTCTTCTATAGTTTGTGTGTCAAACTTATTTTTAATCATAAGCAAGTTTCAAACAATTAAAAGTCCTGTAGGTCACACATTATGTGTAGATAGGTATTATTTTTTTCTCTTTTTAATATATTTCGTAGCAGGTTTACTGTTAATTGTGAATTGCATTATGGAATTTATATTGTTCATAGTGAAGTTTTATGTTTTATAATTTATGTACATTAACAATATTTTCACATATCAAGCAAATTATATTATCTTTTATGTTATAGCAAATACACAATTTCCTCTCATCTTCAAAGTACCGATGTTCATCAATTGTTCATTTAGTTTCCTATTACCTGGATTAGATAAAGACATGCTGAATGTAAGAGCCTAATATAGATGAGTAATCATTACCACAAAGTAATAAAAATTTGTAACTATAGTCAATATTTGTTCTTGAACATTCCACACCAGATACATAATACCTACCTAAATTAATAAATTTATTTTTCTTGTTCTCTGAAAATGGAACTTTTAATGTCAGGCACACGAAGCGAGACAATTAAAGACTAATAGCATGGTAGGTATTTTTTTACTATGGTCTGCTAAAATATTCCTTACTATTGAGGAGGAAAATTGGTGACTCAGGATAATTACTATTAATTCATTGACAAATCCTGTGGTTGATTATCAGTAATCATGTACAATTAGAAATTTCAAAAATCAAGCTAAAATATATTTAGTAAATTTTTGTTTCAAGGAATTATGTCGGTTGGGCTGCTAAGATATTCGTCTTGTGCCACATGTGGCCCACATAACATGCTTGTTTAAGAGCAAAATGTGAGGTAATTATCATTGGGCTGGTGTCATATGCAAACAAATGATTGGAGAAAGATTTAAATGATGCAAATTTTGTTTCAATTTATAGAGATGCATCAAATCTCAAGAGAAAAAATTGATATCCATAAAACTGTAAGATAATTTTTATACCAGTCTGGCATCTAAGTAAGAGAGATATTATAAGTTAATTATTTTTCAGGTAAAACATCTGACACAGAGGTCGAAAATACAGCAGATTTCTTTTAAAGCATACTTTGAATAATAAAGCACTTGGATTTTGCAGAAATAATATCAATAACAACTTCAGAAGGAACCAAAGAACTAAAAGAAATAACATCCGAAAGCTAAAAAAAAAATTGTCTCACCCAGCTATTTAGCTTATAAACTATTGATTGCATAGTACACGTTTTGAAAAATTCCATACAGACTGCAATTGTCTACTAACTGATATGAAAATGTTTATAACTATAATTTACTTGCATTTTTACAAATACACAGTTCATTTTAATGAAATAGAAGAATTTTATAAATTAGTTCACATTGAATATAAAAAATTTGGGGGACATAGTGCCAAAAGATGGTTGATGCAAGGGTCTGTAATGAATATGTTATACAAGTACAAGCTATATAAAAAGTGCCTCACAGCTTAAAAAATTATTTTATTAACCAGAAACTGAATCGTGACTTTAATTCTTATATAATGTTTTTTAATTTGAAAATAGGAGAACAGGAGATTTCAGTTATATAAACCAACAGAATAACAGAGAACCTACCAACAAAACTGGGAGAAAAGCAAATGTTTTCTTATCAGTTAAAAGTAGAGCAAAATTTAACCAAGCTAGAGGAAGAAAGTACAATTAAACATGCTATTTTCAAATAAATAAAGAGAGAGAGAGAGATGTGAAATTTTATGAGACATGTATTCAGTATCTAGTAAGAACGACATTTTCAGTACATGGAAAAATTTTAACTATATTTTATTAAATACCCAATCCATTTACACAACATTCTTGCTTGCTGTTATTATAATCTTCAGAATTATCCTAAAATCAATTTGATTGAAGATAAACTTCTTGATGAAAAACATCCTTTGTTCTCAGCTTACAACAGAACAAAAAATTGTCCATTGATGAAAAAATTCTGTACCATTATCTAACAAATGGAATAAAATTTTAAGCCTTTTTTACAAAAATGTTTCTAATAAGAATATAGGTAAATTAAAATACTGTCAGTGTTTTGCAAAAACTAAAATAATTACTGAACATGTTTTTAGTTAATGATCCATATATTGACCAGTGATAAAACTTAATTATATACTGAAACTTTAAAGTGTAAACAAATTACCAAATATAATTTTAACATAACTTACATGGAATTTTATTAAAACATCCAACAAAATAAATTGTTACTCAAACTAATTCCTTCTTCAGAAAAATATAAGAAACTGCAGTTGCTTTCAACAACAATGCCAGAAGTATAATGACTTAATAACTAGCCTGATGGGAGACCTCCTTTTAGCTTAGTTGATCCGAACACTACAAAAACTGATTGGTCAATTTTTCTTCAAAACACCAACCAACACTAAAGGTCAATTCTCTGCTCCTCCACTGTGTTGAAAAATATCAGCCACCAAAGAGAGAGTAAGTAATGACCACACTTAACAAGTTTGTAAGTGGTCTCCCTTACATTTAAATAAAGTTCTCATTAAAGTCAACTAGACTTATGTGAAAGGACAAGCTACATTTCTATTTCTCATGAACTTTGATCTTTTACAGTTTGATTTTTCGGTTCAAATCGGGAATAGGGTGTACCCTAGGCAATTGGCGACTATTGGAAGCGTTGGCAACTTTTGGGAGCGATAATTGGCGATTTAAGTCATGGTAACCCTAAGCATTCTCTATGCTCCAGTCACATTTGGCAACCTATCTAGGAAGTCACCAAGTTTCGTCGCCAATCTCCTAGGAGATACCCTATTCCTCATTTGAACCGGTTCTTCTAAAAACAAAGAAAACCCTGCATCAAATGCCCAGTTTTGTAGGTGTCATTTACTGTTTCATTCGGGATTTTCCGTGTCCAATAAATAAGTTAATTGCATTCAGGTTCCCAATCAGAAGATAGGATTATGTCCTGTGGTTTTGGAAGAGGTGTGGTAAATTTCGTTCTACACAAAATTTCCAAAGAGAAGAAACAGATTTCTACAAAATGTTTGACTAGAACATCATGTTCGAAGACATGGTAAAATGTTACTAGCATGGCACTTGCTTCTAAAAAATGTCATATTTGTGTAACAAATGTAATTGTGCCAACCAATTTATCTTGTAAATATCAACTTGAATATTTTAAATTAATTAATATAAATTACAATAAATAGTACTCACTAGGTACCTTATATTCTAACACAACAAAACAAACCAACTTGCCAAAGTCCAAGGAGAGTCTCCTTTTAGCCTATTTGATAGGGTCACAGCAAAAAGTGACCAATCATCATTAGATCCAATGATGGAGGGTTCAAAATGCTGCCAGCACTTCAAGGTCCATTCTTTCCCCCTCCAGAGGGTAGAAAAACATCAGCCATCAAAAAACAAAATTTTAAGAAAATGATAGATGCTATTTAGATTTTTTTTTTAAATTATTTTTTAATGTCCCACTTTGAAGTAACACAAGGGTCATTGATGATGGTCCTAGTAATTTTGAACCTTGGACGAGTGACAAGGGTGACACCCAAGCTGGCACCTTACTCTCCAAAATTCCAACCGAAGTCAACAAGTGGATTAAGGACTCAGCCAGAATCAACATGCAAAAGCCATGATACATGGTAAATCTTTAGTGACATCATGGCTTGTGTTAGAGACTGGACGAAAACAACACTGGCTACAAATCAGTGACCATAACCACTAGGCTACCCCGGCTACATGTGAGATGTTACAGTGCTATACTTGTTTCAGTCAGATTTTTTTTTAGATATGGAACGCAGTTTAGCGTAACTACCCTTTGCTGTATTTTGCCAATTGTGGCTACCCTGCTTTCTTTTCACTGTGGTGGCCTTAGGCGTGGCAACCCTTCCGAATATGCCATATGATTTCGGATTTCAGTTCATGAGCTTTTTATATATATATATACCTCTCTCTAACCATGTTTTTTTTCCTGTTGTTGCTTTAGGTGGGGCTACCCTTTCAAATTTGCCATATGAATTCAGATTCCAGTTCACCAGATATTTTTTTTTGGTTATATACATCTCTCTGATCTTTTTTTTCACTGTTGTTGCTTTACACAGGGCTTTTTGAATTTGGATTAAAGTTCACCAGATATTTTTTTTTTTTTTTTTTATACACCTCTCTCTCATCATGTTTTTTTTCACTGTTGTTGCTTTACGCGGCGCTACCCTTTCGAATTTGCCATATGAATAGGGATTCCAGTTCCCCAGATATTTTTTTTCTCGTCATACACTTCTCTGACCATTTTTTTTTTCACTGTTGTTGCTTTATATGGGGACATATGAATTAGGATTCCAGTTCACCAGATATTTTTTTAGTTATATACCTCTCTCTCATCATATTTTTTTCACTGTTGTTGCTTTACGCAAGACTACCCTTTCAAATTTGCCATATAAATTCAGATTTCAGTTCACCATATATATTTTTTTTCCCCGTTAAACACTTCTCGGACCACTTTTTTTCTCCGTTTGGTTGCTTTAAGCGGGACTATTCTTTTGAATTTGCCACATTAATCGGAATTCCAGTTCACCAGCTTTTTTTTTTGTTATATACCTCTAGCTGGATAATTTTTCTCTAGCTGTATTAAACACCACAGTCTCACACTCACAGAGCTGTGATGGATGTTTTTTTTTTTTTAGCCAATCATGAACAGTAGATTTTTGGGCCATTTCTAAACGTAAACTTTGCATATTTTTGTTTTTTAACCAATCAGAGGTTATGATTTTTGGCACTTCCATTGCTGAGTGTAGACTTCTCAGTTTCTAGAACATTCTTTATTGTCCGTTACTTTGTTTAGAAACTTTTCCAGTTCTGTCGTATTTCACTATTGCTGTCCTTGCGTGGTTTTCCTTTTTTCGGTGTTCACGTTTTTTATTTAATTTCTCCTGCTGGATTGAATTTGTGTTTCTGCGTTTTTAACCTGCTTAACAATCACTAATTCTCCATTTATTCTCCTAAGTACAGGTTTTATGGCTGCGAGAATGACTTAGATAGAGGTGAGTGAATTTACTTTGCAATATTTTACAGAAGGAAAGAAAGAATCCTTTACTTGTATGGGTTATGAAATTAGATTTAACCTATGCATGTCCTAAATGTGGTGATGATGCGAGTTAAAAAATTCCTTCTTTTCCGCTATGCGGACTTAAAGGTTCCACCAAAAAAAAAAATCACCAGATTTGGCAATTTTTCAAATCTCACCAAGTGGTTACACTAAACTGCATTTTCACCAGATATGGTTTAGCAAGAACTCATTTTCATTGAGTTCTAGTCAAAGCATACACCAAATCAAAGGTACTATTATAAGAAATTTTTTATTAGTTTAAATTAGAGTAACCATTGTCCTAATATTTTCCTCTATAAGTGCTTCCTGATTTTTAGGTTTTTAATAAATGGTCATCTTATGTTAATAACAGTCATATTTTGACTTTAATTTCAAATGTGAAGATAAGTATATGTCCTGTTTCTCAAATAACTCTGAACACAAACACCTTAACTTAAGAAGTTTTTTATAGTAAAACACAATAACATGACGTTACATTAATCAATGCATGAGCTCATTAGTTTGAAAATCAAATAGAAAATTTTCTCAGGAATGTACCACATTTTAACATTTTTCTCGTTTTATTATACAAGTACTGCTGTGGCTTTAGAGATATTAATAATATTTAAGACACAACTAGGGCAGACATACGATACAAATATTCAACTATGGTCAACATTTAATATTCAATTGTACAAATAGATATGTTTACCTTTGCTTTAGAAATATCCAAACTACTCTTCGGATATATTCGATCAAGTGAATACTCACTTTTAAAACCTCTTATTGCAACAAAGTTGCAAAAATTTAAAGTCCTAGGTAATAAAGTATTCGTTAGGAACATAATAATAAGAATAAACTACAGAATTGTTTAGAACAAAACTATCTTTTGGATATATTCCGCTTTCAAATGACTAACATAAACAATAATAATGCATTTTTAAGTCAAAGTTGTAGTTATGTAGTTATACTGAAGTGAAATGAATAATGCAAGTTTAGTTTCGGAATAGTTTGAGTTGTAATATTATTTTTTGCTAGATTATTACGAGCACCCATCGTTGAATCTTACAACAGAATTTATTTTTCATCATATTATTAGTATTAATCCTATCAAAATAATAAGAGGTTTCAGTGAATAAATTAAATTTTTGAAATTGGGCTAAATTTCGTCTGCTTTCAAAATGAAGAGGGAAAATAATATTTCGGTATTAAAATAAATGTAACCGAATGCTATATTTATTAAAGTAAAATTCTAAATGTTAGTATTTATTCAGAAGCAAGTGTTTAATATTTTAAAATTTTTACCACAGCCTGTAATGAGAAACATATGATTTTGTTAAAAAAATATATATGTAAGAAATTCAAATTTAGTAATTATCTTACATTAATTAAAATAATTAAGTGTTATTACTACAATAAGCATTATTACTAAAATATTTTCGACTAAAAGGATCAGAAATATGCTTCTGCGGCAGTTCTCATAAAAATGTACTTTCTTTTAAATTCTTTCAAAAACTGTTCAAACTTTTTGATCTTTAAATAAGAATTTTAAATTATATTTAAAATAGTTAGATATATTATTTTCGAGCTTTATTAAACTTTGATTTTATGAAATTTCTCAATGAAATCCCTTTTTTCCCTATTTGTCCCTCTACTTATCACAACTAATCAGCGATTGGTGACAAGTGTGTTTTTTGTGCTGTTAGTTATATGCCTTCTAGGTATAGGATACGCGGTTGCCAAATAATTCAGGAGAAGGTCTAAAATGGCTGCTCTCGTAGAAGGGCAACAATATGGCCTTTCCGCTCAGGACAAAATTAATTGTACAAAATCTCTAGTTTTCGTTAAATTAACGGATTCTGCACTAAGATCAATTGAGGAATATGTCAAAAATAAGGTGAGTCAAAATTTTTATGATATGTGTACTTTTGAATTCCGTTTAAAAATATCTTCCTATCTGCTTACACGTCGATTTTTTTGTATTTGTCCTATTTAATATTATTTATGAAATTTTCTGGTATTGATACATATGCTTCCCTTTACTGTGAAAAGCATTAATTAAATAGCTATAGTTAATTTATTTTAATGTTGCATTTGTAATTGTGGAACAGATGTCAAACCTGATCTTGTGTACGTGTTGTGTAATATTTTTAGTTCCAGATTCTTAAATAAGATTATTGCTCGTGTAACTTGATTTTTAATGTGATACAACTGATTCATTAAACAAATATTTATTGAACATGTCATCTGTATGTGTCTTTAAAGTGTAGTTTTGTTTAGAGATGTAATAATTTTTGTAAATACGACTTGAGAAATGTGCTCGTACTAAAATCTGTTTTACTTATACTTGGAGGAAATTTCTGTTGTAAAACGCTGAATAGAATATATTAAAATTTCGGGTAAGATATGGGAAAAAAAAAAAAAAACATTGATTTTCGTCGAGTAATTCACTACACTCTAATTTAAAAATATTGGTGCAATTTTAATCGCTCCAACAAAAATAGCGTTAAACTATTGCATCCGTTCAATTCTTTTGGAAAATCATTAAGAAAACTCTTAAAAATATTTTCATTATAGATTTTAGGTATTTTAGACGTACTATTTAAGTGTACAATTTAATATTTTGTAACCTAATTTTGGGAACCATATCTTAACTTTCAATGTTATACATTGCCATAAATGTAAAAGGTTTTCCGAAGTTTCATGTTTCACTCTTATAATTTAATTTCATGAATACGATGTGTCATTTAATAATTAACGGATTTTCGTTCTGAATCTTCTTAGTTTAATAAATTTCATTTGTGTAAATTAATACAAATTACATCTAGATTTTTTTTGCAATTTATTGTACGGCCATTTTATTGTATTTTTCTTTTATGAAAAGTTTAAGTATTTACTAAGAAGAAGAAAAATATTTAATTTGAATTAAAATTGATAGTTTTTATTGTTTTATCCAGTTTTATTAATATGAAGTCTGTAACAAAAGATAAACATGAAAAATTTTAGTACCATTTAAATTGTTTTTGTATGTTTTTACACTGTTTAAATATTCAAAATTTAATTTTTTTAAATGGAAAAATATATTTTATGTTCAAGAATTTGTTGTGAAGATAGTCTAATACTCTCATTTTGTGATAACATGTATAGTTTTTTTTTTTTTTTTTATTATTATTTTTATTTTTATTTTACCATTTAATTTCCTGTTATATGTAGTTATTGCTTCTTCTTAAAATTTTAATTTACATTTTTAAATTCAATATTATTTTTTATCTCCTAGATTTAGAGCTCAAAAATTAGTTTGACTTTCCATATGTTGTCATTTTAGTAACATTTACACCTTGAAATTTTTTATTTACTGGAATGGCTAGCAAAGCTCAAGGTTGAATTATACTTCTATTTTGTCCTGACTGTTATAAATTCTTTTTAAAAAAGAATATTTAATATGTTTATAAGTTTTTGAATTCTATTAGAAATTTAATTTCATTAGTAAATTGATGTTCATTGTTAACAATTTTGAAAATATTTTTACTTTAAAAGTGAAATTATTCCTTATAAAAATTTGAATTTATTAATTGAACTTGAATTAATTTTTAGATGTATTATTTACATAAATGCTTAAATATTGTATAAGTTTATATAATTGTTGAACATTTTATATTAATTATTCTAATTCAAACCATTATTAATTTTATTGATTTTCAAATATTGTAACTTAAACTTTAAAAAAAAAAAAAGTGTTAAATAGAGTAAGCTAAAATATATCAGTCTTGGAACTCCCCCCCCCCATTTTGTATTTTATGTATATAAATATTTCATTTAAAAAATCAGACATAATGATATGCAATACTAAAAACATTAAATGACTTGCAACATATAGCAATTGATACTTATCTAATTACTCTGACAAGACATATGCAGATAAATTTGTAATATTTTTTTTGGGGTGTGTATATATAATATTGTTAAAGGTTTTAATTAGTATTTTGTTAAAAATCTTATATATTTGTCATAACTGGATTATTATCCTTTAAAAAATATTTAAATTCTTGCATAACAAAAAAATTCATTTCAAGATTGAATAAGTTTTTTTTTTACATTTGAATACTAAAATCTTCATGAATGTAAAGCTCTTGGCTTTGTGTGTATGTGATCCTTTTTGTAGTACTGGTACTTATTCTTGTTATGTTAATACTTAGTTGTGATACTAATACTTAATTGTAAATCTTGACTGAAATGAAAAAGGGAGTTGAAGATAATTTTGAGAAAGATTTTTAGAGTGCCTGAAAATTGCTGATTTTTTAAAATAAGGTTTGCTTTTAGATTAGATAGTTCTTCCTTATTTGTTAAATCTTATAATTCAAATAATTGTATTGATAAAGTTAACTAGTTAAAATTATTTGTAGATGGAAATAAACCTTTGAAATTTCTTTGCTTGATCAAAAAATATTGTTTTTTCAATCACTAGAAAAAATGTATTTTTTTAAATGATAGCAATATATATTTTAAATAATAGTATATATATATATTTTAAACCAAAGTTTTCCTGTTTCAATCGACAAATTTTTGCTGTAAATTTTAGTATGAAGCAGATATACATATTTGTTAATTTAATACAAACACTATTTATCAGATTAAATTTATTATGCTTAGTTTTTATCAGAATGTAGTTTAAAAAATTTATTGTAGGACGTAAATTCATATGTTTTTGTTCATTAAGTTAAATTGCACATAATCTTGGAAAATGAAATTTAGGATTTTTTTAAATATGGTTATTAATTATTTCACATTTATTGTATCAAATTAATTTGAAAGGGATTATTGGTTTTATGGGAAACAGAGAAACAAAGGCCACTATATCCCCTTAATAAGAGATGATTTTTCTAGTAAAATAATGCAAGCTAATATTTATGAAGAAAAATTTTCAATGAAAAATTTTCTTTGATGTTTTCATAAACAATACAATATATATATATATATATAGAGAGAGAGAGAGAGAGAGAGAGAGAGAAATTCTAAATAAATTAATGTTTGTTTAATGTGAACATGAAACTAGTCTATTCAAATTCATTTTATTCTGAATTCTGATTTTCTTTAGATAATTAAGTCAACAATTCATCACATTAAATTTGTCCTTTCTCTATTCTTGTAAAACTTGTTTCAGTTACAAATTAATCACCACATTTTTTTTTTTTTTTTTTTGTTAAACTAATAGCACTGTTTAAGCAAAATAATATTGGGAAGACTTATTTTACTTTTTAAAGATATTTCTTATGTCATGGTTCCTTTTATGTGATTGATACTCTCGGGGGTTTACCTACTTCAGATAAGCACAGGCATTGCTCACCCAAGGCATCTTAGTGATTGTTTTCTTTTCCTATCGGATTTATGGTCTTTGTCATACACGAGTGACGTGCCCAATGTTACTCTAGTGATCCTTTTCCATTTTCGTCCCTCCATCTTGTCAATCAATCTATCTTTTTTCCATTTTTTCAAACATCTAAATCACAGTTACACCTTGTTTGGCACAACATGGGTATATCTGGCTCTTGCTCCATTAAACTTCATCACTCACTTGCATTCATTCTGTATTCTCTCTTCTTTTTCAATTTTGTACTTCAATATGTACAAGATGTTGAAAAATAAAAAGCTAAAAATTTTCAGTTTTTTATGTATATAACAAAAGAAATCTATAAATGAGAATAGTTCTCTGTTTATCAAGGATTTAGTTATCAAAAATCTGTTATGATTGATGAAATAAATGTTAATGTTGTGCATTATTTCATGAAAGTTTTTTACTGTTGTTTTCAAACTTTTAAATATATTTTTTCTCTGAAGAAACATAGGCAGTCATTGCCACCATTGTATTCTGTTTTGCTAAACACTAACATGCAAGTTTTTAAAACTATGGTGTAAAACTTATTCGTTATAACACAATTTCATTTATTCAACTATTTATTTTACTTCAACTGGATTGCATTCAATTGAAGTAATTACAATTTAGCTTTATTTATTTGTTTGCACTTGAGAATTTTGCTTGTACTCAAAGACTCTTAACAATTTCATGATTGTATCATAAAATAGTGTAGGTTGCAGATTAACATTTTTACAATGTTTTCAAGAAAAATTAAGCCTAAAAAAAATTTATTATAGAAGATTAAGGATAATTTCGAATAACATGCCCTATTGTCAATTATAATAATTTATTCAATATATTACCAACACTCTCATAAAATTTGCATTTATACATATGTATATTTAATTTAATGGAAAACAAATGTATTCAAACTATTATATTTCATACTTTGCAAATAATACCTGATAGTTACCTTAAAAAATCAGATTATCAATCAGATCAGGTCTATTAAATCAGAGCTATCTATTCACCTATAGATTTACTTTGAAAGCATGTTACTGTCTATTATTTCCCTCACTGTCTTGCATTGTATAATTCTAATTACTTGAAATCTAAACATATTTTTCTTTGTATGAGATGTGTTATGTGTTCAACAAATTAATCTCATATGTGATTAATTTCGTTGTACATTTATGAGGAATCCAATATTTTACGTATCATCTTATTTAAATCTTGGTTATTTTTTTTCTATTAATTATCTGTTTTCTTTACAAATATTTAAGTTGATGGTGAATTAATTTTAGAAAAATGAAAATTCAAACGTGCAGAAAATTGCCTGAGATAGAGCATTGCCTTAATTTAATATCATATTTGGATTTCATGAGTAAATCAAAAGCATTGCATTTTATTGAATTTTTCCTTATGCTGTAAAATTGTTGTATATTCCTATTCTGTATTGTGATACCTAATGTATTAACTTTAGAATTTAGACTCAAAAATTGCATTTATTGGAAGTCTCTAAAACGGAGGACTTTTTATATAGTATCTCTTGGTAATCTGGCTGGTATTGGACAAGAGCATTTCCCGATTATTGAAAACGCTGGGTTACTGGAAAAATACGAAACACATTTTATCAGTAGAAGCTTATGTATTATGTAATAAAATTTAATAAATGCAAGATATTTAATAATGAATAAAGATAAATAATGAAGAAACAACTCAAAATAATGCAAACTACACAAAAAATTACCATTTTGTTATAAATAGTCTGTATTTTTCCTATGAAGTAAAAGGCATGAAATAATGTCCCTAAGGCTCATCTGCCTGTGTAAAAAAAAAAACGTATTAATGGCAGAGCCTCAAAGGTGAAATGCTGTGTTATACTCTATGTATTAGATATACATTCTACATTAAAAGTGTGTTTGTACCAAAAAAATGTTTCAAATTTAAAAGACAAATTTTCAGGAATATGCATGGGAAATTCAGATATAATTTTAAGTGGAAGAGAAGCATATTTTTACTTTTAAAATGATAATGTTTTTATAGCAAGCATTTCGTAAACATTATTACATTTCATAATATGACGTTTAAATATATCTATCTGGGAAAAAGTTTCTCTAAGCAATAATTTTTGCATTAAGATTTAATTTTTTGTGATATTTAATTGCTTATATATTTACTATTGTAATAAGTATTTATTATTTATACTTATAGTCTAAATAACACCCTTTTCTTTCATTTGTTTTAGGGTGATGCAGTTTCTAGACCCACTATCCAATTTCAAAATTCCAATGGGGTGAGTATTTGTTGTTTTGGAAATTTTTAAAAGAGACAGGTTTAGATTATCTAAGTATTATCTGATCTTTTAGGTGTGGATTTCACGTTTACTAGGATTACTTTCCAATCCTACTGTAATTCAACAGCTGTGAGATAACTTTTTCAGGAAGATAATACTTATTTCATTGGTAGATTGACTTTTAAATATGTTATCTACAAATGAATTGACTTTTAAATATGATGTCTACAAATGAAAGTTGAAACTTGTCATTTTACTGTCATATTACTTAATTTGTATTTGTTTTGTATTGAACAGCATTGGAGATTTTTTTTTTTTCAAAAAAAAAAAAAAAAAAACACTTTCAGTTGCTTTCAATATTAGCATTACTGCATTTAATTTGCTGATGAATTTCTCATTAAGTCTTCTTTTGATGCAATTGAAAAAGGAAAGCTATTTAGTCCAATACCTTTTTTTATAGCATTATGAAACTTTATAAGAATTTTGGATAAAGACAAAAGGGGAAAGGGAGGCTTTTTTTATAAAAAGAAACTAAACGGAAATTAATGTTTTCTACTTGTACTTATGATTTACTTATCAGGGATATATGTCTCCACATTGATATTTCATGTATAAATTATGTTTTTTTAATCATTGTTTTGATTGGTCATTTTGCTTTATCTAAAACAGATACATTTAAAAAAATCGTGAAGGAAAAATGCTGCCCACACCTTGCTTTGGTAACAGGACGGGCCCGGCGTTATCCATCTTTTTCTTATTACTTTTAGATATCTTTTTTTTTTTTTTTTTTTTTAAACATCAGTAGACAAGAGACGGGGGGGAGAGAGAAAGGTTAGGGTCAAGGACGTAAAGTTACTCTCCCAGACCGTCCGTTGTAAACCTTTCCGGGTGAGGGCTGAGCGAGGGGTGCTGGGCTACCGTCTGGTTTGGGGCTTTTGGAAGATCAGGTTTAGCAAGTTTTTTTTTAGGACCCAGCTAGTCACTTGGGCTACTCATTTTTTTTTTTTTTTTTTTTTGTTTACCATTTTATTTTCCAGGGTTGTTGACTTTTCAGCGTAAACATAACAATTTTGTATTGTTTACGTTCAGAAATGAAAAATAAATTGTTATCTAGTATTCAAACAATGGTCAGTGGGGGAGAGGGAAGATTCACAAAAGTGTGGCAAAAACTTTTGTCTCTTCGATTATTGTGTGTGTAAAGTAGTTTCTGAGCTCAGTTTATGGTGGCCGCGGTAGCCTAGTGGCCGGCTGTTTACGTTCAATCGCGGGTTCGATCCTTGGCCGTTACAGATCTGCCGTGTGACCGGGACTGATGCACGTTAAATCTGTGGGAACCCAAAGTCCTCCCGATGGCGTGGTGTGGAAGTTCGGAGAGGGGGTGTCAGCTCAGGTGTCGTCCTCGTCACTTGACTGAGGTTCAAAATTACGAGGTCCGTCGCCAATAGCCATCGCGTTGCTGCTAGTGCGACGTTAATAAAAACTAAACTAAACGAGCTCCATTTATGTGTGTGTGTGTACACACACACTTACACATAGCAATCAATGTTCTGTATTTTATGAAAGTTATAAATATATTGAATTTTATACTTGTATTGTAGGTATTATTATTACCTACATAAAGTAGTATGGATATTTTTCATATCACTATTCCGTTTTAAGTGTCCTTTAAAACAAAGAAATATGTTAAGAATTTTTCTCTTGAAATTAAAATTTTAACAGTACCTCATCAAAATAATTTTCAAACAGTTTTAAATTAACAGCAGGCATATTTAAGTATTCTCATAATTCTAAAAGTTTCTTAGTGATAAATGTGAAATGATTTTTTTTTTTTTTTTTTTTTTTTTTAAAAAAAAAAACTGTTATCAGAAGCAAAATATAAGTGGACAATTAATTCGCCATAAATATAGATTCACGAAGAGATGCTGTTCAAATTTTTCTCATAAATTTGTACGTTCATTTTGAAATATAATTTCCTATATTAGCAATATCTTTATCCAAGGTAATCAGTATCATATGCTATCATGTCTATTTTATTGGTCTGATAAGTGTGTTGAAGAAAAATGTGTTATACATTTCAGGATTTGAATAATTTTGGATCTTAGAACACCCTTTTGTACAAAAACATAAAGGTAAAAATGATGAAATGATTTTGTGGAATAGAGATTTAGTTAAATTGCGCTTTGTCTCTCATTTTTTTTAAATTTTTATTTTTCTTTTGAAATTAATCCTTAATTGTTGTTAGTTGTTTATTTATCATTGTTGAGAGTCTTGGTCATAGTGTTCTCTGATAATGCAACTAAATTTTTTGACTTCCACACCTTTTAAGTTTCATTTGTCATCTAGTGTTAATTGAATTTTAAAATATAAGTAATCTAAATGTTTTATTCAGAGCACTGTAATGAGATAAAAATAATACAATTGAGCAATCGTAATGAAAATATTATGAAACATTATAAAACGAAATAATTTGAACCCCCCCCCCCTTCTTTTGCGTAGTTACCGGTATTTAAGAATTAAGTTAGATTTTTGATGAAATGAAATTTTTTAAGTGGATTTGCAATCAAGGTTTGTACTCGAGGACTCTTTTCCGCGAAGAACAATATCGAGTTTTCTGTTTTCGCTTCTTCAATAAACCCTTCATGATTAATGACTATCAGCACTTTTTCAGTTATTTTTCAAATCTTTGATTTTTTTTCGTCATCCCTAAAGTTGACTGTCTATTGTTCAGGTGGCTTTCTTTAAAATCCGACCATCTTCAGTTGCAAGTTTTGTTTATGAACGATGTTCTTTTCTTTTTCTTTTCTTTTCTTTTTTTTTGTTTTTTTTGTTTACGATCTCGTTAAAGCTGTGCATACACTCCTTTTCCATATTGCATGCGAAATCACCCGTAGCAGACTTCAACCGACAAACATAGTGCCGCTCGGCGGAGATATCTCGGAAAACATCTCCTTATTTAGATGTCACTCAAAATATCTTTATAATCACATGTCGATCACTAGAGTCAATACCATAAAGTCACACTTTCCATTTCATTTCAAGATATTGACTAAATTGCTTATTTCCGTGTTCTAGATGGAATACAATCGCATTCCATTGATGGACCATCAAGTGAATTGATTTTTGTTTTATATATTTTTGCCCAAAAATAAATTCTGCGTGGGGCCCCCCCCCCCTCACTTTAAAAAAAAATGGCGATTCCTACTTTATAACCTAAAAAGTTCCGCGGTTCTAAATGAGTTTAATATTAACAAATTCTATGTCTAAAAATGTTGTTACGTTCTAAATATTTTAATTATAAATTTGTCTTTATTAAAATTGACTATTATATTTAATTTTCTACATAAGAACGTGTTTATCTCGAAAGTTTCAAAATATTTTCCAGTTGTTTCCTTTTGTTCATGCAATCCTTAAAAATCTGATAAATATTCTCAGATCTCTTATCTAGTGGATGAATCCCTAACTGTTACGGAGGGTTCATCGTACAATCAATTGCGTGTAAATTTTGTCTCGCCATTTTTAATTTATTACGGAGTAATGAATTTTAATACTTAACTTCGAATGAATTAAATATATGGTTCTATATTTTTTAGGTCTTTCTCCCCTTGTTTCTAAACATATTTTCCCTCACCATTTTATATTATACTAGCGCTAAGTTATAGAATTACATTGTTTAGTTGAGTATGTTGAATGTCTAATTCGGCAGCTACCGAAACCAACTTGGACCTTATCGAATTTTATTTAAATGCTGAAAGTGTTTATTTAAAAATTAAGGTTTTATTAGTACTCTTTTGTTAATCTTATGGTAATTCCATAAGAAAATTCCAAATTTCTTTCCTTTTGTAATTGCAAAGCAATTGAGTTCTGAGACTCGTATCGTGATTCATATAAAATTTCCATATATTAAATGTACCGTATCATTTTTGGAATATTCTGATGATACGCAAGATATTATTTTTTTTATTTCCTTTCAAAGTAAATGATGAACGAAGTAATAATTTTTGATTTGTTGCCGTGTCCACAATATCTCAGTTGGAATCGGTGCGTTAAAGAAAATTTTATGAACAGAAAAATACTCTCGTTCTCGAACGATTTCCGTGTCATCGTTTCATGCATTTTTTGTTTTGTTTATTGCATTCCAAAAATAGTAGTTTTTAATCAATCTAATGGAAGTCCAAAGTAACGCCATCTGTTATACAACCGTTGTTTCTTTTTAAATCTTCTCTTTCTCATACAGCAAGCACTTCGTAAGTCTTCCAAAATTTTCTCTTCGCCATATTGATTGGTGTCAACATCCATTTGCGCAATCATTCCAACCAGGCAGTTGCCCTAAGACTAATGTCAAACGCAACAGAAGTGAATGAGCAAGTGAAATATGCGGGACGAAATTAACTTTCGTCCTCGTTTCTTTCTTTCCTTTTGAAGGAGTTAGTTCGATGTGGACCGATCAGCGTGTTGATCCAACGGGAAACAACCGAGTAAACGGCATATTCCTACGCTCCGTTTGTGCTAGATACGCCAGTGGGTTTCGGCCATTTGCATTCATTTAGATGCGTTCTCCGTCGGTACTTCCTATGGCATAATGTAACCAAGCGTGAACTTTCGGAGAAGCACCTGAAGGGGTCCTGTTATGTTGGCATTTTTTTTCCTGGTTTTGTTGATAGCATAATTTAGTTTTATTTCAATGCAAAAATGTAGTTAATAACTCGATGCATTGACTAGAAAGGGGAAATACAAATTATATATAACATTTATCACTCAGTTTGGCTTTAAAATCGAATTTCTTGCCCTTTATTAAATTAAAATATGTGACTTATGATATAATTGTGTTTCTCTCACTACACATTCATATACCTCCCCTTTGTATCTAAAAGCTTTTGCTCTTAACTATTTTATTAATGTAATTCGAGATTATTGGCGTATTTTTACATTTTTATGAACGATTATTAATACTTCCTTCCTTTTTGAATAATATAACATATTTCTTTGTGACAAATATACTTTTTTCAACATTTGCGACTTGTTTTCCTTCGGCCTGTAATTTTTCTAAATTTTTAACATTCTCCCCACTCCCAAAATATATCTTTAGTCATTTGTGTGTGTTTTGATACTTCTAATGAAACTCAGACCAAAGTGACCAATCGTTTGTCAGCTCTTGAAAAATTCAATTTTAAGGCTTTATAGTTGATCCACGTTAAGTATTTCTAAATCATCCACACACACACACACACATTTAGAAGTATTTCCATATTTCTTTCAAGTAATTTGTGGTATGGTTGAAGTGTGACGTTATATAGTCAAACTTCTGGGAAAGCATTTTTATTCTTAGTTTAGCCGGATCTTTCCCTTAAGATTAGATAATGGACCGTCGCCAATTTTCTCAATGAATAGTTCCAACGCGACGTTAAACATTCTACCCGTCAAATAGTTCCTTTCCAATTTTAGGACTGTATTCCTAGTTTCAGTTTAACAATTCTCCAAAACTTCTACTACGCTCGTGATACGTCGCATGTACAGTTATTCAAACGAAGTATTTTATGCCTTGTTTCCTTTATGAACATCTTTTTCAATCGACTCGTCCCGTGGCAAAAAACATCATGCTTTTCAGACATTTTTTTTAGAATCCCAAAACGACCTTTGATTCGAGCTTCTGTCTTCTTGAAAGATATTTATTTGTGATACTGTGCGTTTTTCTCCCTGTTGTCATCCGTCCTCTGCCTTCCTTTTTATCTCTGCCACCTGTTACTACGAATTACTGTATTCTGCTCTGAACGAGACTGGCGTGCGATCGAGATTGTTGGAGCACAAGTAGATACCTCCCGTGTATTTAAGTGAAGAGAATGGGGGGTTGAGATGGATGTTGGCTAGAAACCAATGGTACGCGTTTGGCAGAAATCCTCTTTGGCTTAAGCTGTTTAAAAAATTAGCCTTCGATTGTCTACGTCTTCCGTGTTTATAGTGTGCGTCACTGAAGTGTGATGATTTCTGGAAATTACCTTCATCCTGTATTTTCCAAAAGCATCAAACTGACTCTGTACATGATTTTCAAGCCTATTTTTTTAATGATAATCTTGAGTAATTTTAACTGTCATTAGTTGTAAGTATCGTTGACAATGTGATTGGAACCAGATGATTGCATTATTTTCATAGTATCACGTTACGAAAGCTTCTGATATTGATATATTCATGATACTTTTTAGTTCTTTGCGAGATTAAATGTATATATTCTTTAAATTTAATGTTAGCAAACCTTTTCTTGGTGCTTCATAGTGTACTAAATGGAGAAGATTGTATGTGAATTTAAAAATCATTCATATACTTCTTGATTATTTGTAAAAGTTTTTAAGCGACTAGAATGTGACGCACTACTAACGTGTAATGTAGTTTTGTAATGTTATTATTTTAGATTTATTATTTTTAGGACTCCTTACAAAAGGAAAAAAGTTGTGTAATATCCTCTCCATGGCGCCTAGTTGAGGGGGGAATTACGTCTGTATCACTCATCTTACTCGTAATCAAGAGTAGCGTGTTCATATCTCAATCATCCAAAGACCATGATATAGCATAGTTGAGGCTCGTTAAACCTCTTCATATTAGAGTAGTGTGGAAACTAGAAGAGTGAGGTGTCATCTCAGGTTTGTCTTCGTCGCTTGACCGTGGTTCAGAATTACGAGGAATGGTTGCCAATAACCCTTGTGTTGCATCTAATACAACGTAATTTAGCTGCTAGCCAGTCGACATACTTTAAAATTATTTTTGAGCTTTATAATTTTAAGTGACATTTGTTGACAAAAGTAAAAATGTATCTATAAAAATACTTTTGATATTTTAAATTTATGCATGGTAATCGGATGGAATACTTGTTATTGATTTGGTCAAGATTCAGAAATGACTATTTGGTGTTCTTTTAGTAAATCGTTAAGACTTTTAAACAGTTGTCAGTTTTTAAAAATTCAACTTTTTTTTTTAAGTAAAACATGAGATCATTCAACCTCTCCTATAAAACTAAACAATACTATACAATTTTCATTCCAGATATATATGGCAAGAAACAGATATAGAAATGCAATATTCTAATATTATTTATATCGAGGAAAGAAACAGGGGCGTGAAAAATTCTATTTCAAGCTAGAAGTAAAAAATTCGTACTTCGGAAAACCTGTCATGGTCTAAGAATATTGGGCAAAGCCTTCAATTGAAGCGTAACATAGAAATGGAAATGTTTTCATTCTTTGACTCCTGATTCATTTAAGACATTGATAGACTTGATATTTTAATTCTAAGCATTTTTTAGTTCCCTGTCATTCATTCCAAAGTATTTTCATTGTTTCTGGAATTTCTGTTAAACTGTCAAATAATCCTGTTTTATTTTCTGTGTAATGGAGGAAAAACACGCTTCACGCATTATCATTAAAAATTCGCTTTTTCCAATTTTTTAAAATGTTCGTTGCTTTTCATTTCTCTTATGTTGTTGACGACATAACTTTCTGACCGACGATATTTTCCTTTCGCGCTTGCTTCAAAAAGCCATCACGATTTTACAGTCTGCGTTACTATGGGAAAACGAGATTCCATTTTAGAAAGTGCAAAAGAAGAAAAAAAAAAAAACTTGAGAAACTTGATGAAATTAAACGCATTATTTAGTCCAGTTGCTGCTTCTTTCGATTCTTTTCTTTTCATACAACTATGAGAACCAGTTTCTTTTCCTTGTCGAACGAGTTCCTTGTAAAAAGAGTTTTGTTGTCTGAAAATGGCATCGTGTAGCCGACTTGCTGTCTGGAATGACCTAGTAACTGGTTAAAAGGTTTCGAACAATTTACTTTCAAATTCTACTGTCACTTAATTTTTAAGACTACTCAATTTTTACGTGAACTATTTCCAAGCAAAAGGGTCCAGCATTTCCTTTTTTAGCTTAAAAACATTATCAGAGAGAAAATTCATAATTTTTGTACTATAAATTTTGATCTTGAAATAAATTCATGTCGGCAGGATAAATATTTCAAAAAGAGCTCTCATATTTATATTAGAATTTTAAAAAACCACTACTTACGATTATAGTTCATGAAATATTTATTATATATGTTTTAAGGGAGCCGATTATTAACTTTCGCATGCATTTAATGCAAAATTTCTTTTTCAGAAGCCTGCAGTTATCCTATTTTTCGAAAAATTATAGTGACTGCATTACTCTTTTCCACATTTAGCATATTTTTCTCCTTTCCTCCATCCTCTGCAAATTATATTAATTCAAAAGTTGAGGGTGCGCTTAGCATAATATTTCAGTTAAACTACTCTTATCTTTTTAATAAGGTATTTATAAAAATGCTGCAAATAAATTGAATTTGTGTCTGCTCGAAATATTTTTAAAACTTAAGCGTAACGAAATTTGTCGTTAAACAACTTGAGAATAGGGAAGTTTTAAAAAGTTATTACGAATTCAAAGAATTTATGAATATTTAATAAGGATTCGTTTATTGGAGTGTAACTTTTAATCCTTATGGCAGTTTGTTTTGCTATATTTCCAATGTTTTTAAATAATAATAAATGTTATAATAAAAATTATCCATGGTCTCTCTCCTCAACTATCTATAATTCAGCATAAAAAAAATAATAGTTTGTATGTTATTCTCAGATCATTTATTAAGAATATCGCTCTCTCTACATTATTTATTTTGTAATTAAATTGAGATAAAATTTTTAAAAAAATATTGAAATCATATGCATCTTTCTAATCACAAAATTGTTCCTTGTCAGTGTTATTGGATCTATAATTTTTTTTTTTTTTTAACAGGATTGAATAGACTGCATTAAGGTAGTGTAAGTTATGTAAATACTACTGCATGACTAATTATTTGTTTAAGTTTAAAGTAGTTTTCAAAATTTAATTTTTACTATAGTGCAAGCTAATTTTCGTATGAATTTTATTTCCAATAGGTTTATTTTTGGGATGTTTCATTTGAACAAATGTTGGTTTAGCACAAATAAATCTGAGCAATTAAAAAAAAATATATGACGAAAAATACTGTAAAGTGCCTATTTTCAAAAGATTCCATTCTTTTGAAATTATAGCTTTCTTATGCAATTGTGAAGTTTAATGAAAAATTTTCGCTTTTTTTTCCCCTTTTTTTCATTAACTTTAAAAAAAAAAAAAAAAAATCTCCTTAATTTCTAGTCAATATTCAAATTTATCATTTTATTTCAAAAACTAATTAAATTGATTATTCAATTGATTTTTTTTTAGTTTGAAATCTGATATGCAAATGCAACTGACATAGAAAAACATTAATTTTTTTTTAAAATTATTACACAAATAGAAATTTTAAAATTTATTCTTATAAAATAGCACTACTTTGTAATTGATTTTTTTTAAACTTTTGGAATAAAAATATGACGCTTAGTCTGATTATTTGCAGTGGAGAACGTAAAATTTATTGTATATTAATAAGGGAAGGAAATTTCTATAATTTTTTATTCATGTAGCTACTCTCTCTTGTTTAAATATAAAATTCTTATACTTAAGGGGAGAAAAATATATGATAATATTCGGTATCGAAATTATCATTCCCTTTTTAATACATTAATAACTTAAATGTTGAAAACGAAAAGATTTGGTTGTAAGAAAGAATTTGGTTTTAAATTCTGGATTCTTTAACTTTTTTGCCCCTGAACTTTTTGATAGCTTCACTTGTTTAACTAAGTCGTTTTATAACTGAAAACGCACGCAAAAATGTTCGGGTCAATAAGCGTTCTTTCAAAATAAAGGAAATTATTAGTTGAAAGTAAATATTGTATAAAATTCTAACTTTTCAGCCCTAATATTAGAAAATCCTGAAATCATACAAACTAAATACAATTCCTGGTTTTTTGTTTTGTATGTGTGTGACTGCCTAAAACAAGTAACTATATAATTTCACTGGCTTTGAAAGTATAAGATACAGTTCCTTTTAGACGTATTTTCGAAACAGTAACAGCCAAATATACTGTTTTTTTTCCCCATCTAACGTTACTTTCCTTACTATTCACTGTCATTACCTTATTTTTTTGATGATGAAGAATACCATTAACAAAGACACCTGACTGTGTTATTCGTTTTGAAACACGATTAGATTTAATAATTTCTGCACGTTTTGCATTGGGAGAATCTTACTTTATAGAGAATTGACTGGGTGCTTTTTATAGGGTGTAATCGTAGCTATATTTAGAATATATTTTCTGTTTTATTTATTTTTTTCATTTGCTCAAAGAATGGATATTTGGAGAATGCTATAGGCTGTCTATTATAAAATTAGTTTCAAATTATTATGCGTTTCTCATTAAAAGACATATTTTCCGTTCGCTGCTGTATCTGGTTAGTTTTCTGAGCACGTTCGTCTGATGTTTATCATAGTTCCCACATAAAAACGCTCACACTGTCTGCTCTTTGGATTTGATTAGCCTACTCTGTCCTCAAAAACGGTTCAGTATCCGTATCGAAGCAAAAGGTGTGTGATATATTTTCCTCCCTCCTCTGTCTCAGAACATGATTCAATAACTATGTGACTCATGAATTCTTCAAACTTGGAGTTTGTCATTCGAGAATTTTACATTCTCTAATTGGAATGATGTTGTTCTCGAAAGAGTTTTGAATCACCTTGGGAGAGTTTTGATTGGGTTGTTTGCTTTGATCGAACGAGTCATTTTTACGGTTTGTTGCTTGATTATAGTTAAAGCATTTTGATCTTTCTTTTTTTGGAATTATGCTTATCAGGCGATTCTTTCAGCTATCCTTTGTGCATTTTTAATCACCTATTTTTATATGTTCGTTTGTCCGTCTTTCGCTCATTTTGTTCTTTTTTATTCTTAAAAATTCGTTGAAAAATTTAGAATTCGGTATGAAATTTAGTAGTCTTAAATATAAAAAACATTGTAGTTATGTGTGAGATTTATGATAATTTTAAAGAAATTATTATTATTATTAT
This sequence comes from Nephila pilipes, assembly GCA_019974015.1. NCBI lineage: Eukaryota > Metazoa > Arthropoda > Arachnida > Araneae > Nephilidae > Nephila > Nephila pilipes. The sequence goes on along the minus strand of BMAW01078484.1, from coordinate 136,373 downwards.
TTTTAATATGAAACACTTACTGCTCATGCTTGCTGTGAACCATTTCGAAATCGATGTATTTGGGAGAATTTTTAGTTTTGATTGATCTGTCTAGAAATTTTTATTTTTTTTTTTTTTATTTGTGTGTGTGGGTTTTTTTTTTTTTTTTTTTTTTTGCTATTTAGAAATCTGATGATTTGAGCCTTTGTATCTAAACGCGGAAATGTTTTTAGTTGCCTTTACTAATCTATAATTTTCATCTGCCTGTTCTTCTATAGTTATTGACTTTGAATAAAATTTTTTTAATCATTTTAACCCTTTTAATATTTTATTTTCTAATTGGGGGACTTTTAAACTTTTTACTTAAATATCATTTTTTGTTCTTCCCTTTCTGTTAACTTTTTTGAACTACACACCGTATTGCGCTCTTTAAAGGTCGAGATTTTAATGTATTCTGTGATAGCTAACTACTCGTAATAAAGAAGCTTTTATAGAGTTCTTTCTTCCTTGAGGAATGAACCGTATTTCCTACCTTAACTTTTTTTTTTTTTTTTTGTGTAACGGGACCGTTTGTCGGATTTCCCGTTTACCATACCTAATTAGCTTTTCTTAATTAACATGTTAATATATTTATTTGTAGACTTCAGAATGTTTTCTTTGAGGAATTTACCGTCACACTAAACTGAATACTAAATTGTCAAGTAAGATTTGAAAAGTTTTAATTTGAAGGGATTTCGAATGGAATTTTAAAAAAAAAAGTTTGTATTAATTTTAATTAATGCAAATTTTCCAACTTAAATGTTGTTGAAACCTGTGGGACTGTATTCGATTTCTTCTTAATCATTTACAAACGCGGCCAAAAAGCTATAAATGACGTTGATCGTTGTTTTCCGGCCCACCCGGAATTTTGATGTGCCCACGACACCCAAGAGCATTTGAGTTGGTGTCAAAAATATACGGAGGATAAGGTTACGGTGTCATTGCTTTATTTTTAATTCTTACAGCCTTAGTTTCTGCATAATTATCTTACAGGCGTATGTTTTGGGAAATGTTTTCTTCCTGAGTCACAAGTTTGTTGTTCTGGCTCATTCAAAAGAATCGCAGGTGTTCTAATTATACGTCTAGAAGATAACCTCGTGCTCCTCAACTTCAAATGCAGTTAATCCGTTCTGCATACACCCTTTGCACTGAACTATGTTACACACAATGTTTTCTACAACCAAATTCAAAATACAGTGGTAAAGTTTATTGCAAAAATACTTTCTAGTTCGAGAATTTATTCGCATCGTACTCAACATGAATTCTTTGTTGTTAAAGCTAAATAATTTCCATCAAAGATAGCTTACTGTATAATGGTACTTCTTATCTGCATAGAGATCACTCTACAAACGATTTGGCAATTCATCAGTTAAAATGTTCATTGCGCAAGAAGGCAAGCTGACTTAATACTGTCGTACGGAGTAAAACGGAATGATTGCTCATGTTCACAAAGGTTTTCGCCCCCCCCCCCTTCTTGTTGCTGAAGTATGTTATTCGTGTCTAATTTGGAATTTGCGTATCTTATGTTACACGATTTTTAATTCGAGGAGCTGAATATAAAAAAACTATGAATATTAAGAATTATAGAAACATATCTAAAAATCGGCTTGAATCACAAGATAAAATATATATTATAAAGGGCAAATGTGTGATGAAAGAGAGGAGAAAATTTCCACCAATAATGTAATGGCGAAATAAAGGGCTACTGAGCCCTCCATATTGATGTTAAATTTTCTATTTCTTCGGGAATTTTCGCATAGTTTTAGTAATTTCGTGGATGGAATTCTCAATGTTTCAAAAGAATTCCGCTTTGAAAAAGTAGCTGAAGACATAATGGTTCTAATCACTAATTGTACCTCGTTGCTGTGCGATTTCTGGATTTTAATTTGATTCAAGAATTATAGAAAATATTCGTGATTGGGAAGAAGAAAATATAATTCGCGAATTTGTATTAGCAACAGGTAAATATTCCTTATTGTCAATCGGCTTACTTTTTATGAAATGTACTTTTCTTAGATTTTTCAATACATCAAGGTTTCAGTGTTATTTTTGACAGTCCATGCTAAATATCCACATGACAATTTCTTAAATTATCCATGTCAAATTTACTGAGTGAAAGTCAGCATTCATAATAAAACCGGTGTGAATTCATATCAAAAACATTGGATTGCCTTCTGTCTTTCCGGAACATACTTGAAATGCTTCTTGTCAAAATTTCGGACACGATTATTTTTCTCAGGTATCGTTGTCTTAAAGTTATTTATGCACAAGACATTCGATATTCACGTTTTTGTGACCTCTCAGCACGACTCATTCTCACTTTCTGTGCATCATGAACAATGCGAATGTCTTTCGACATCAATTTTTATTGTCGTTATTTTCCCCATTACGTTTACATCGAGCAGTTTCATCCTTCACTATGTGCGTTTCAAATAATTCGCTGACTCGTTAATGATCCTACGTCATTTCAAAGATGACAGATTTGATTTTTTTTTTTTTTAAGTGGGAGAAAAATTGAAAAAAAGAAAATGAAACACAATTTTGGTTAACATTTTCTGTCAACGAGATATTCTTCAATATTTCTTTTTCGTCATTATGATTTTGTCATTAACTGTATGAACCACCAAAAAGTTTTTTTTTTTTTTTTTTTTTTGTTTACCTCAAAACAGTTGTCTTATTAAAATACAGGTTCGTTAAAGAATGGAATTTCCGTCCATCTTAACTCGGCATTAGCCCCTTAGTCTCCCTCTATTGTTGTAGTCTATATAATTAAAATGTGATGTCTCTTGTACTTTTTTAAATACATATATTACTGAGAATCATTGGTTTATATGGATTTAATGAAAATAATATTCGATTAAGTGAAAAATGAAAGATTGCTACCTATTTTGAGGTTACTTCGTAATATAATATGTAACTGATGAAATTAGTGAAGTTTACAATAAATGTTTTTATCGTATTTTTAGATTAAAATAATGGAATTAATTTAAATTTTTAATTAGTTCATGTATTTCAATTTCATTCTAAACATGAAGGAAGCACACAAAAATATGATAAGGAGTAACGAAAGGAGGGGGGGGGGAATCCATTTCTCTTTTTAAACAAACTGTATAGATATACTTATCTATTTAGACAATAAACATAACTTCTTCTCGTGGCAATTTTGTTTTTCTTGGAAGAATCTTTAGATTATAAATTCTTTCGTATGAAATTCAACCCTCAAGTTTACATGATGTTTTGATGTACAAATGCTTCATGGTAGTCTTTCTACGGATCGGCACCACGTGTTAAACACGCTTTTCTTCATGGAAGCGATCAAATAAGTACTCTGTAATCGATAAAAAAAAAACAATTACATTTTCACTTAAGATATATTTATTATTAAATTGGGAAACTCTGAAATTGAAATAATTTGTTCTTTTATTTCGTGAATTATTCTAATATTTTACATAAATAAAATCAAAACATCTCGCAAATTCATGTTTTATATTATCAAAAGAAGCATCTAAATTAAACTTAAATTTGAAAAAATCCTGTACTTAGTGTTTCTTGTACATATTTACCTGCGCAATGGAAATAAATCACTTATAGGGGCATTTCGCGTAATGTTTGAGGCCGTTGTAGCCGGCCATGATCGCGTTCTCGCTGCTGGCTTTCTTTCTATCAAGTCGTGGGTTCGGCCTTTTTGCCTCTAAAAGACACATCTTGTAGACAGTTTGATGCCCGTTAAATCTGTCAGGGTTGCAAATCCTCCTGTCGGCGTGGTGTAAAAGTTATGAGAAGGGGGTATCCTCATTATCATTTGATCGAGATTCAAAATGACGACGTCCGTCTCTTACAGCTAATTGTCATGCTTTTTAATGCGACTTCAATTAACAATCAGACTGTCAAATAATATGTTACATCAAACTGAATTTTTTCTAAAATTCAAACTGTTTTGATAAATCAAGACATCAGCTCAAAAATTACTTATCAGGATTCATTCTAGGTTTTAAAAAGAGAAAATGACAAAATGCTGTTTAAATAAAATGCACAATTTTTTTTCTCGTCTAAAACGAAACTAGAAAAATTGTCTTTGTTTCAACATATAAAAGTATTTTAGCCATTTGCTGGAAAACGGTGAATGCACATAAATAAACCCAAAAACTAACCGGATGCTTTCTAGATTCAAAGAATAGACGGGATATGACGTTTCGCTAAACCTGCTTAGGAATGAACTCGATATATTCATGGGAGATATGTTAATTTTTATACAGAATCCATTAATGTTTACAGCTCTCCCGCAAAAAAAAAAAAAAAAAAAAAAATGATGATAAAATAAAAATGAGGGTCCTTTCCTCTAGACTTTGCATTACCAAAATGGGATGTATTATCCAATTAAATGTTTTGATTAATTGGCACACCAAATGATTAGGGCACTGACATAATATCTTTCCCCACATTTTAGAAAAATATTGCATCGATTGTAATCTCGGATTTCATTTATTAGCTTACTCAACATTGTCTGCGGCTGCTTTTTTATCCCTTTATATTTTTAAACTCCTCTCATGCGCAACTTTTTAAAGAAATGTCGGAGCTAATCTCTTGCAAAGTTGACTGATTTCTCTGTCCTGATAAAGAAAAACTAGAAGTCTGGTTGCTCGATGTATCTTTGTTTTCCATTCTCTGAGATAAAATAAAAACTCGAATTTTTGGAAGACATGTCTGTTGTGTGCTTGCGTGTGAAACACTGGTTCGAGTCGATGATAAGCAATTATATTCAGTACCATTAAAATAAACGTCTTAAATGGATTAACATTCAGTTCCTTGTGACATATTGTATTTATTGGTGTCATGTTTATCAAGATGGAATTAAACTATTATACCTTAACCTTATTTTTTTAATGTAAAATAATGTTTTTATGTTTAGTTGTATTGTATGCTGTGTTGATATTTTCATATCTTCAAAACTTAAAAAAATGCCAATTATAGTAACTTTAGGTTTTAAAAAAAAATGTATATTTGTATGTATGTTTGTGTATATATATGTGCGTGTGAGAGAGAGAGATATCTTTAAGATTATTTTTCATTTTATTGAGAAAAAGAGGCAGTAAGTATCCATTTTGGAAATGGCGAAGGCAAGAAACAGAAAAGCACGAAATTTTACCGTGCAGGTTAATTTATAATGGGGATTTCCAGGGATATTTCCAAATCACCTGGTTTAAGATGAAGGGATAGTTAGGGATATTGGTGATGTCTGTCAGTTTTGTAAGGATTATTTCCGACAGATTTATAACTATGTGAAAGCTGATTCAACAGATTTTATGAGCACGTAATCTAATAAATAACAGGATAATTTGGAATTGAATCAGAAAATGGGAATGAATTCTTTACTTTTGAGAGATAATGGGAAAATCGGGAAATTAAATTAATTTTTCAATTATATTATTACGAAGTTATTATTACGAAATGTGTTACACACATATATATAGCGCAATATCACATGATAATATGAGAAGATTTGATTAACTAATCAAATTGTTTGGAAGCTCCTAGAGCATTCTCTGTTATATAAGATACAGCTAAGTTTCCGAGAGAACCAATTCATTTTTGTTGCCCGCGCATGCTGCTATCTAAAGAAGACTACTTTAACTTAGAAAAAAGTTACCTAAATTGTAGTGTAATAAATAAGCCAAGATATTAAGGATTTAAATATTCAAATAGATATAAAAGTAATTTATTACTGTAGGCGTGGTAAAACATGTTTTTTGGATCCGAACCATCCCATTCAGCAGATTACTTCATAGCAACCTGGTAAACTCCAAAAATTGACCTCGTGTCATTTTATACTATAATTACCATCTTCAAACGTGATATATTTAATATACAGTGCACATTTGATTTTTTTAGTTTAAATATTGTGATGTACACAATTTGACATTTTGGAATAATACAGTTGCGTAACGTAGAAACAACCATTTTCTCTCTGTATTAGCTGTGCATTTTTCTTTATTTTAGCTTTTAGTTGAATTCACGGTTGCCTGCTTGGTTAAACAATCAGATTTCCTGTAAGGAAATGTGAATTTGAGACTCCTAAGATAATCTTGTGTTATAACGGTAATACTGCATACAGAACTCAGCGTACCCTAAAAGTGTTGAAGTCTGAAAAATGAGGCTCTAGCTGAAGTGTTGGCCTCTTCGTTTGACCTTAATTCTGAATTACGATCACCAATAGAAGTTGCATTTGCATGATTAAAAAGCGACATTGATTTAAAACAGAGTTTTATTTATGGTTTAGATTTTTGTTATTTAATACAGGGTGTTTTTAACTCATGAGAAAATATTTAAGGGGTGATAGAAAACATCTAAAACAATATTCGCCGTACAGTGCACAGGCGGAGAGCAAGTATAGTAAACCGCTTGACCGCGATGTAATAGAAAGCATAAAGCGCGTGTTTTCTCATACATCGTCATTTCTACCTTGGATTTCAGGAGGCATAGTGACGTATCAGGAAAAGGCGAAAACGCATTTTGTGATAATTTTTCGAATGGGAATGCTCTGGAAGCCGAAAGACTGCAGGTAGCGTCTCCCGCTTGCTCTCTGCCTATGCATTCATTGTGTAGTGGAAATTGTTGTTTAGATGTTTTCTATCACCCTTTAAATTTTTGCCCGTGAGTTTCGAAACACCCTGTATATCTGAAGCAACATCGAAAATCGAGTTATTTAGTTTACTAGTGTTTAGTTTACTAGTCGGCTGTGTGAATTTTTCTTTTATCGAGCAAACATTTTTTTTTTTTAATGTTCACTTAGATTGTCCAATTCTAAATTCAAAACGAAAAATAGAGCTCGTTTCTGACGTAGAGCATAAACGGGGTGTCAATTTATGTGCGAATCTTTTAATTTTTCCAAAAATGTACTCAGAGCTTAATGCAAGGGCGTTTCGATTACTTAACACAATTTTATCCCCCCACTCCAAATTTCTTCGGGGATGTTTTTAACGATGATAGTTGTAGTCCTCTCCCCTCCCCCCATTCCTTTTAATTCTAATTAAGAGTTTTTTAAGAGGACATTTGAATTCTCTGCGTTAAGAGTCGAGAGCTTTCTCATTCGTGAAAACGTGACAGCAGCTCCGTTTTCCAAAACAAACGGAAATGTAGCTCGACCTCAGCTTTTTTGATGAAGGGGACCTGACACGGCAGCGGAATTGGGATCAAGACCTCAATACGCATGTGTTAAGTGGACGATTAATAAACAGTGGATTGAGTGTTTTTTAGCTGCCAGGGTTTTTTCCGCCGAATATCGGCATATGCACACATTTGTAATTTACTTCCATCTTCCCCGCCCCCTTTTTGCTGCTTGATTGGACTAGCTGACCAAAGCGTATTTAAACAAATTAGCAGTATTTATTTGGTGTGATTCTGTTTTCTGATTACAGATCTAAATTCGAAAACTGGTCATTCACAGAATAATATTGTGTAGTTTTGCAAAATCGTTACTTGAATTTTTTTAAAATTATCTGAATAGTTAGTTTAATTTGAGAAGTGTGTTACATTTCAAAAAAAAAATGTATTTCTTCTCGAGCTCGTGACCGGCGTTGTAATGTTGATACACGTTAAATCTACTCGAGGTCTCAAGTCCCTGGCGTGGAAGTTTGGAAGGAGAAGTGTCAGCTCAAGTATCTTTCTCATCTTCCTCATTTCATGGCTTCGGATTCGTGGCCGGTGGTTTTCGTTCAGTCGCGGATTCGATCCTTGGCCACTAAAGACCCGCCGTGTAACCAGGGCTGATGCATGTTAAATCTGTCGCGGTCCAAAGTCCTCCCGTTGGCGTAGTGTGGAAGCTAGGAGAGGGTGGTGCCAGCTCAGGTGTCGTCCTCGTCACTTGACCGAGGCTCAAATTTACGAGGTCCGTCGTCAATAGCCCTCGTGGTGCTTCTAGTGCGACGTTAATAAAAAAAAACTAAACTAAAACATGGCCGAGTTTCAAAACCGAAAAGTCCATCACCAGTAACTCTGGTGTTTCTTACAAGTGTGACATTAATGAACAATGAATCCAAGACTTAGCTGTAAACGCTTTTCTACTCTGTTTTATTGTGGACTTACCGCTGATAAAGTACAATTGTAAAACTACACTAAATATATTTTCTTTTCCTGCAGAGAATGTAATAATAATTCGCTTTGAAATGAGACATAAACTGCGAAATTCAACGCTTTGAAAAGCACTTTAAAGGCCATCTGTCAATGTAAACAAAGCCTTTTCCCCCCGCTATTCCTTATCTTTTGAAATTTGATTGGATGGGTCTGTTGTATTGACGTTCGGTCATTATCAATACATTGCGACATCTACATTTTTTTTCTAATTATATCTGTGAAAACAAGTTGTTAAAAAGTTTTAAATAATGATTCTTGAATTACATCGAGTCCATTGATTGCCAAAAATGTCAAAATCGTAGTATTTTTAATTGCTAAATAATTATAATAATTTGTGCTTGGGTAAAAGAACATCTTTCGCGGTGGTTACAATTCAGTTTAAAAGATATATATTATAAGAAAATTTTTTAATTGGGGTGTATATCTGTAATAATGTAACATTGGACCTTTTTTTAAAACTGATATACTTCCACTGATAATCTCTCCCTCCCCTTTATTATAAATCCATTCAATTTTTGAAGATTATTATTTTGTACTAAGATAAACAAGTGAGATTGCAAAAAATTCTTAGATATGTATCGAGTCTATTTACTTAATAAAACAGCTAGCGCAGAAATAAAATTGATTAATACATTACGGTTTGAGATTTTGAAAATGTTTGATTTATACTTTTTCAACAAACGCGTTTTTGATTAAGGTAGAAATGTTTATTCTTTTTTTTTTTTTTTTTTTTTGATAGTTGTAATTTTAGTGAAAACTGATAATTTCCTAAGAATGAAGTGCATGCAGTATTTCGATTTTGCCAGTTTTGTAGACAACCTTCAGTCAGTAAGATAGTGTTTTCGAGAATAGATTACATATTCGACGAATAATTAATTCGTTGAACAATGCAAAACATTCAACCTTTTCCTCTCTTCTTTTAATCTGTGGATGATGTCTGATTTCGTGTTATACTGTTGATATTATCAGTAATAGTTTTCGAATTGTTGAGGACATTGACAGCCAATGTTATCGTATTAAGAGAAGTAAAATATGTTTTGCTTAAAAATTAAATGCTTCAGCCAGTAAAATTTAAATCTAGTAATCTCTTTACGAAGAAAATTATTATTATTTTTTTTTTTTTTGCGAAGAGACTTTAATTCGAAATTTGTAATCGGAGAATGAACTTTTATCAGCAAATTCGTTAATTTTCCTTTTGACCTTTAAAAAATATTTAAATTTATTTGCATTTTGGTTTAAAGAGAGAATAAAAATTACACGAGAACTCAAAAGTGTTATTTAGATTCCCCCCCCCCTTCCTTCTCTTGGGAATGAACGCTTCTGGATTTCATGAAAATTATCGTTGAGAAATATTTACTTTTTTTATAGGGAAAAAAAGGAGACGATATATCTTCAAAGCCGGCTTGCACCTGTTGCTTACTTGCATATAGTTACGGGGAGGGGGGGGGGGGAAATAAATTTAAATTTGTGCTTTCTTTAAATTAATTAAATATTCGCGTTTGAGTTCATTCACCCCTCACTCTGACTTTGTTTTTCGGCGAGTCCTGTAAAAAACTGTAGTTGATTGTGTACAGAATGAAAGTGTTTTAAAAATTTTTTTTTCAATTAAATTTTCGTCTCTTCAAGGCAAAGTTGATTATAAACCTCTGACTTATAATTTATGAAAAGCTAATTTCCCCGTTCGTAAATAATTGATTAAGACACAAGCAAGAACATAAATAAACTGTTCCCAAATCTTGCTACAATGAACTTTATGTATCATCGTGTTGTGACAGTCAATATCAAATTGTCTCGAAACATATATAATATCTGTAATCATACAATAAAAATGATTATCATTTCCTGTCATTATATAAAAATAGTTAATTTTTTGCTTTTTTGTCAGAATTACCCTGCATAGTGCAAAAAAGGGAAAATAACAGAAACAAAAGAAATTGTTTTCCTATCTTTCAATTTAATAGTTTATTTAAAAAAATAATTTATTACTCTAGTTTCTGTACTTCATATGTATAGAGTCGTGTTTCCTAGTACCATGAAAACAATTAAAATGCATAGATTCGAATAATTCAGTGTTTTGTTTACAGAAAGGTATTCCGACACTCAAAATTGATTCTTCTGGAATTAGTACGAGGGAAAACGTTGCGTAATAAAATTTGAATTTGTTGTTGCATTAGAATAGATGCACTTTTTTAGGAGCTGATTGATGAGACATGTGCTACAGTATACGCCGTTCATAGCGATAAACTACCATGTGCTGGGAGGTCAGGACTTAATGCTTAAGCTTGTGATGTTTTTTTTTTTTTAACGAGGCCCATTGATATGAGCTGATAATAAACAACATGCCTATGCACGTGTTTTGTACTCAGAAATTTTATCTGTTTTATTATCTGCATTTGCGATAGTTATCAAAAAAAATATTGATTGTAGTTTCTTTGAACGGTTTTCTATCATTTTGTATGTTTCTTTCCCCCCTCTTCTGCATCCTGATACTAGGTGTCTCTTAAAGTTCCTGCACTGACGATTCACGAATTTAACATACAAAAACAACAAACTTAAACGCAATTATTTTTATGTTAATGGTAAAAAACACTTCTGATGTAAAGTGGAAAAAAGGTTTTAAGACAAACATTTACAGCAAATGTTCAAAATGTGCGACCCTTTACAGGAGTCAAAGTTGGTATGTTGTGCATATTTTGATAAAGGCGTTCCAAGATGTTAGGAGACAAAACGGCCAATCATTTCTTCTGATGTGTCGATCGCCTAAAAAAAATTGTATGTGGTTTTTATTACTCTTTTGGCAAATTTTCAATCTTCTTTGAACCAAGAATCTCGTTCTTTGCATTCCCTGATATTTTCCCTGTGGGGATATTTGAGGAACAAAGTTTACGAAAACAATCATTAAAGGCGATAGGTGGCGCGAGCGCTCAATTTTTTTTGTATAGTTAATTAAACTTCGACTGGCGTTGCCAATCGAATACGGAGAAAGAAAACAAAACTTGAGAACGTAGCGATGCTGCGAATGCATCGAATTCGAACTGCTATCTAGAACGATAATTCACCCCACCTTCTGATTTGAACTATTTGTCTTTGTGTGTGTGTCCGTCCAAGTCATTAATAAACTGTTGAAAAATATTGAAGCTCTCCCAATCCTTCTAATGAAAACCTTTTAGACAGAACAATAGGTTTCAAATTGCCATTACTCAAAGTATGCATTACTGCCAGTGTCTTGAAACGCGTTCCTCAACAAATGCGCAAAAGAACTCGGGGGGGGGGGGGCCTTTTTAAAATTTTTTTTTAAACGCAATTTCAAAAACCCCCCCCCCCCTCACTTTACATTACAAGTGCTTTTCACTGTTACTATGGGTATAATTTTTTCAAAAGTTTGTTGTTTTTGTATAATAAATTTACGAATCCGCATTGCGGGATCTTTTAGGACACCCGGTGCATAATTTTTTTTTCGTTGTTTGTGTACGTTGATTTATTGCTTGAAAGTATTTATTATAAGATTATTACTCTTTGTATTTTATTTAACACGTGTGATGGGGGGAAAAATCCCATCACAATTCACTTCCATTTTTTTAAGAATGCAATTTGTAAATATGTGTTGAGTTTTTATAAAGCATATATTTATTTATTTTTTTTTTTTTTCAAATGTTTAGTTGCGATGAATTTTTATCTTGCGAAAATATGGAGATTTTCGTGTTTATAATGAACTTTTGTTTTATTATTTTTAAATTTGGCAAATCATAAAATAAATTGTTACTGAAGGGGGGGAAAGCCATGTTTCTTTTTTAGCATGTATGTAAACTTGATCATTGTCTTAATTAGATTCATAAGAAAATTACGACCTACCGCGTATTGGATTCAAAATGATGGGAATAGAGAATGCGTTTAAATGTTATTGTATTCGCCTTGGATATGTTTTAAAAATATATTAAGAAATTAAAAATATATTAAAGCTATTTTTTTATTGTAAAGTTAATGCTATTTTGTTTCAGTCGATTTTAAATTACCGCAAATGTAACTGTAAAATGTGTTTTGCAATCCTAGATATTAATCAAATTCAAATAGTAATATTATCGAAAATAATACATATGAAAGTAAGGCTTAAGAAGGTCCTTTAAATAAGATGAATTCAACAAATTGAAATTTTTAAAATGTTTCTAAAGTTAAAACTTCTAAATTTATGAAAAATTTTGATTCAACCGTAATATTAACATTTTCATAATGAAAGCTTGTAAAAAATGACATTTCAATAGCAGAAATGAAAAATATTTAAATTAATGCAGGAGAGTTTTTATTCTTTAAAAATACTGAATGTTAATAAATCTTTTTGTGTGTATTTTCGCCCTTCCCCAATTTTTAAAATTCTCTTTCCACTTAGGTATTTTAATACATTTATTTTAAATGAACATGCAGTATTTAGCTCTTCTCCGTACCGATATAAGCACAAATGACACTAATGAATTTTTTTCATACATATTTTCACTTGCCTCGAAAAAGACGTTCAAAACAGCACGAGTTATCAGCTTGGTGTAAAGCTTAGAGATAGATAACTTCTTATCAGTTGTCACTAAGTAAAAGTGCTCTGCAAATTGTCGCGATGAAATTTTTCTTCCTTGCCACCATGGATTCATATATTTAATAAGTTTCTTGTTTACAAAACCGACCCAACGAAAACAAAATCGGTGTCATCAAGGTTGTAGATCTCGTTTCAACTTTCTCTAGAGCTACCTTATCAGTCGGGGGTCAGTATTGATAATCGATTATTATGGGAGTAATTCTCATCCAGAAGAATTTTTGAGATGATTGGCCCTTATTCACGCGCGTGCGCCTGTCAGGAGCGGGAAGAGAACATACCAGCAATTTGTCACGTTTTAATTTATTTTAGTTTTTGAGGAAATTTATATTAAGATAACTTATTTTGTTCCAGTTTCCCACTTTATCCATATTTTACTCGTTAAAAAACGCTAATTTCGTTAGCAGCTAATTGCCGAGTGTATGTCTTGATAAAAATTAAACGTAGAACAGCTAAAACAGAGACGTGAGCTTCGTGATTGGCGGTGGGTAGTTTGAAGATGAAGCTGATAGCTTGGGTGTCGTCCTCGTCACTTGAGCGAGGTTTAGAATTGCGAGGTCCATCGCTGATAGCCATCGTATTGCTTGCAAATGCGACGTTAATAAACTCGCAATCAATCGTAATTCACGATCCATGAGCTGGTATCTCGATTCCGTTATATATAGTATATTAACACTGTTGCGGGTTAACTGAACTTCGAAGTCCTTGCATTAACGTGGATGTTTGGAGTTAGAAATGTCAATTGAGGTATCATTTAAAAAGAAAAATAGCAATAAAATGGTACTTATTTTGTTCATTAGTTTTCTAAATTTATTTATTAGATGTGTAATTATATGTTAGACATTTTCTAGTATACTTCAGCTATGTACTTCATTTGCGTACTATTAAATACTTATATTATTAGGATTTTAATTTTTTAAATATATATTTGAACACCATGTTTTATTACTTGTTACTATAATCTCATCCCCCCCCCTTCCGCCTTCTTTTGGAATTGATGAAAGAAAATCTACAAATACAATCTCTCACCTTTATTCTGAATTCAGTTTTTGTGCGTCTTATAAATTTATATTGGGAATAAAAATATACATCCATCTCTTATGTTCTCCTGTACAAATACACCTCAGGTACTTTAACTAGAATCTGTGGCATCGCGCTTTGACGCAGGTGATAGCACGACCTCAGCCGCACCTGCGAGATTAAAATTTCTTGTCTGTACGGTGTACCTTGTTTCTTTAACCCGGGCCCCCATTTAGGTGCCTCCCACTAAAGAAAACGAAGCTTTCAAAAAACTTGTCTCGTATTTTCAAAGTGCATATTTTTTCTTTTCCCGCTGTCTCCTGGAAAAAATGGCGTTTTAAGCGAGGATAATTCGATTCCCCTTATCTTCAGTATGTAATTCTTTTTTGAAGTTGTTTTGAACACGTCGTGTGAGGTTATGTTAGTTCAAGTAACTTGTGAAAAAAGACTTTCCCCCCCCCCCTCTTTTGTGAGAGAACTTGAAATAGTGTGTATAGAATGCCCTGTCTCTCACGTTAGAAAAGAAAATGTTTTTTCCTCCTCACGCGTGTGTTTAAAGGAATATCTAAAGTGAAATGGACTTAAAAATTTTATGTTTGGTTAAAATTTGGTTTCACGCGACCGTGCATGTTAAGGATAATTATGGTGAATGTCGAAAAAAAAACATGTCTCAGTTTTGTTGGCTTCTTTGAAAAATCGAAACGCTGTCTTAAAAGTCATTCTTGAGTATTCCTTTGAATCCATTAACTCTAGGCATCCGAGAGATCGAATCTTTATGCCTTTCTTTGCATTGGAATTCTTTAAAAATTAGTGAATTCTTCAAATGTGCTTCTTTTTATCATGGAGAAAATATTTTCTTTAAATTAATCTTTATATGATTTAAATACTTTAACATTAATAAAATATATTTAAATTCAATTTCCTTTTATAAAAGTTTTTTAAAAAAAAAAAAAAAAAAAAAAACATCGGGATAATGCTTTTTATATGTTTAGAATAGATTGTACTGTATCCCCCCTTCCTCCCTTTTGACAAAGAAGACAACTTCAACTGGAGGAGAAAAAACTAGAAAGTGTGTTTCATATTTGCTAGTGAGACTTTTCGAAAAGATTTTTTTCTATTAATTTAAATGAGAATTTCTTCAAAAATGCGTTTGGTGAAAGT